>JAKSZT010020697.1:2539176-2577513 GCA_026826555.1 Tolypeutes matacus
CAAAATATTACACGGAACCCACTGGGATTCCCATGTTGCCCACATCCCACACCTCCCACCATGGCCAGCAAGCTTTTAAACAATTTTTTCAGCTGAGCAATACACATGGTCAAAAATGCCAGATACCTCTCACAATCAAAAATCTTTTGCAGATATTCAGCAAGGGGCTATAGAGCTATATGTTCATTTCGTTAATAAATTGCAGGTAGCCACATCACAAGTTAATAATTCTAATACTGCTGAAGCATTACTTTTACAATTATCTTCTAAAAATGCCAATAAAGATTGTCAAAGGGTCATTGCTCCTTTGAGAAAAAAACACCCCAGTGGGAGTTTATGTTAAAGCTTGTCAAAATATAGGCACTGAAACCTTTAAAGCTCAAACGTTAGCCATGGCTCTTGCTGCCTCAGCAAAATGTTTTGTAATGTGGAGAATCAGGTCATTATGCTAAAGATTGCCCTCATAATGCAGGAGGCTCACAAAAGATCCAAGCTAAACAAAACACCCTATACACTAAAAACTGTCCATGGTGCCATAAGGGAAAACATTGGGCAAATAAATATAGATGTAAATTTGATAAAGATGGGAATCCACTGCCAGGAAATGGGCAACAGATCCCTCCCTCTAGTGCCCTGAAATTTTTTCAGAGTGCTTTGTTCAATCATACCCAATCTAAACAGAGCCACTCAGCTCACAGTTTTCTGATCAATAGCAAACTTATGTGCCACCGCCCGGGGAAGTGCCGGCCTAGACCTTGTCACTACCAAAGAATTAATACTTAAGAAACAAAATAAAATCTATCTAGCCAATTCAAGAGTGAAAGGGCCTATTCCAGAAGATTTAGTGGGATTAAAATTGGGAATATCTAGCATTAGTTGCAGGGACATCACTATTCTGCCCAGAGTTTAAACTAAGATAAGGAAAACATTCCAACAGCAACTCTACAAACCTCCTACTGCTTACATAATGATAAGGCTGTAGGCTGTTAAGTCCTAGTAGAATTAAACTGCTGGAAGCGTAGAAAAACTTGGCAACACAGTTTCCAAAAAAATTCCCCAAAGCAGTAAAATCAAAGATGTATATGTTGTAACTCATTTTGTGTTTGTCTGTTTGTTCAGTGTCAGTGTATATTTTAATACCTCTGTATGGTAACATTAAATTGATAAATGAAAATTATTAAAAGAGCTCTTTTGAAATGGCCAAAATTAAATAAGCACTTAGGTTAATAAATAAATAAGGACATTAATTTAAAACAATAAAAATAGTTATAACCAAATTAAATCATTATATTGACAAGTTTGTTTAGTTTTAATGGTAATTGTATTTTGTAAGAAGTTTGCTTGAAAACACTTTCCAAAATCATTTTGGTAACTTAAATATAGAAGGTGTATAGAATGTGTTTTTATTATAAAAGAAAATAATAATAATTTTGTCCTAAGATAAAATGACTGGTTATTTAAAAAGAGTAAAACGTGGGACAAAACCTAAATGAATACAAAAAGTGCAGAAGGTGCATGGAAAAGGAATTTTTGTGGTCAAAGTCAAGTAAGATTTAATGGATCTATCTATAAAGATTTAAAGGCTTTAGTGTCAAACAGTATAATAATTCAAAGTTAAGTTTCATTCTTTCTCAAAATTTCTCAAGTCATTAGGCTGTTTTAGTAAAAGTTTACAAAGAGTTTTTCTCCTGAATAATCCGTATACAAAAAAGAAAGTCTGTTTTATCAAAATAGCATCTAGTACTTTAACCTTATCACTTCCTTAAAGAAACTAGTCTTATCACTTTTAAAAGAACATAATGTTCAAACCTGCTTTCTCAAAGTTAAATCCTGAAAAGTAGCCTTTTATTTCAAATTAGTGCAAAAAAATTGGTTTTTCACCTTGAAAAAGGTAAAGTAATAAAATAGTTAAGTTTATTTAATATGTGATAGTTTAAATAGAAAATGCTTAAAATTGTTATAAAATTAAAAAGAAATTCGTCAACCCTCTGTTAATTAAAGTTGTACAAATAAAAGCTTCATATGAATACTTAAAAAGTGTATAAAATTCCTAGAAATTTAACAATGTTTATGTGTAACAATAACAACCTCTCTGCTAAAAATCAAGAGGCAGATGCTTTAACTCATATTCGTCTGATTTTCCCCACCTCTGCTGAGAAAGTAGCTCTATAGCTGCAAAAAGAGAGCAGCCATTAGGAGGTGCCAAGAGTAGTACATAACAGAAAAAATTATGTCACTATCACTTTGTTTTGAAACTTGCTAAAAATTTCTTTAGTATCTTCTTAAACAAGTCAAGCAAGCCTACATTCCCCTTCCTGTAAAATAGCAAACAATAAACTAAGTTTAAATTCAACACTCTGAGTCACAGCCCCAGCTCCAATTATAATGATAACAGAAGATTCAATGCAGGTATTAAGATTACAAGTTAATGTACTGCCCTACAGCCCAAATAGAAAATAATAATTTATTGTTGCCTATGCCTCAAGTTATACAAAATAGAGAAATTAAAGTCATTTTAATCATGCTACTAGCCTATTTAATCTCTCTAGTTAGGAATCTTAAATGCACAGGAAATAAAAGTTTATTCATTGGATGTCTGCTACTATTATTGTTTGTTGTTATATAGTCTACTGTAGTTATGAATTATATATGATATATTTAAATACTAATCAAAACTTTAATACAATACATTGCATACAAAGTAATTTAATAACGTTACACATAAATGTATATTATTAAATATAGATATAAATCTCTTCTTTTAAGTTTAAACAATCCTAAAACTGAATATATTTTTAAAATTTAGTAAATATTATTCAAACCTAAAAGTAAAACATCATGCAAAAAACTTTGTTAATCAACAAACCAATGCCTTACTAGTTAACACTTTTCATAGTTCAGGAAATATAATGGGAACAAAAATAATAGGCACATCAGGGATGTTTTGTAACAAATCAAAAGAGATAAAATACATTCCAGAAAATATTGTGTTCCTCCCTGGGAAAGCTGGCCACTTTCCCAGGGACTGATACATAAATCTTAGAATATACTGCCCAGGGAGTGTTGTGTTCCTTCCTGAGGAGGCTGGCCACTTCCTTGACAATTAAAAAAATGCTCACAAGTTGGCGTCTATAATATCAAATTCATTAATCATAAACACAGTAAAAAAGATAATCCCTACTTAAACCAGTTAAAATCTCACCCTAGGAAACAGTGTTCCTCACAAATGTTTTCAATCAAAACTCTAGTATCAGCTGCTAATTCAAAACTTCCCAGCCAAAAGCTAAATATTGATACGTTTGTATATAAAATTGTTCTATTTATCTGTCATTCTATTACTTTATTCAATTTTGATTTAATCTTTTAATTAATTATGTTATTCTTGTTTCTCACTCTAATTGTCAGTATAAATTTATTAAACTAGATATGTATATTAGCATTTCTCTTGTATCTCTCCAGGACTCTAGCCAAAAGTGGGCCAAGTGTATCAGTGTGTCCACCAGTTTAGTGAGCAAATAAATGCATGTATACATATTGTAAAAAATTAAGATATAGCAGTTAAACCCCTGTTTATAAACAATCCTTCACTTTGTATTCTTTTAATTATTAACAAATGTTCACTAACTAGATATCAATAGAAGGTCCTGCCACAAAAAATGCTCAATAGCCCCACCTTGTGTCTCTATTATGTCTTTCAGGCTTTATGCCTTACTTATTCTACCTTCCCACAAACATATATTTATCACTACATGGATAATATCCTTATTACAGACCCCTTAAAAACATTTTGGACACAACTCTATAAACATCTCCAAAATTCTCTTACTCAAACTAGTCTCCAAATAACCCCTAATAAAGTCCAATTAACTCAACCTTAAAAATATTTAAAATATGTCATATCATCTAAAGCAATAAACAAAAAAGCGGAAGTGTGGATACCTCCCCTAGAATAGCCCTAGCACTATATACTTTAAATTTTTTAAATGTAATAAAAACAGTCTTTCAGTAGCTGAGAAACATTTCTCCCCTCATCAGTAGAATCATAAAGCACAAGAAAAATTCTGTACAAAATAATATTAAGAGATAGATCTTGGAAGGGACCCTGTGACCTTATAATGTGGGGGTTAGTTTATGCATGTGTGCTTACTCCAACAGGCCCCCAGTGGCTGCCAGCAAAGAATGTGAAGCTATACCATAAGCTGGAAAGATCACCCATTCAACCCAATACCACAAATGGAGATGATGATAGAGGAACAAAGAAACTCCCAGATACAACTATTTCTTAACTTTATCCAAACTCAGGGAGTAACTTGGGAAAGTCAAACAATTAGACCATAAGGCTACCGAGGTGCTCTCTCGCACCTGGGTACCACCCTTCCCTAAAAATATGTTCATTGAATATTTGGCTGTTATACATCAAATTTTACACAGGTACTAAATGTCCTTCTTCTTTTCTTCTTACTAAAACAAATCCCATTAACTTCAGCTAATGTACATCACTACTGGACACACATTTTAAATTCTCCCATCTTTCATCTAGTCACATGGTGGGATCTGGAACACCCCCCCCCATACCAATGCTACTACCTGGACTGGGAGAAACTGGATCCCTCCATCAGGCCCCCTTACAAAGGGCACTGATTGGCTACCCATTAATCATACAATTTCATTTCTGTCCAATTTACCCCCTTTATGCTTTTCATCCACTTCTCATACCTTATGACCTCAAATCTTACCTCAGTATTATTTATCAGCCAGTTTAATTATCAACCTGCTAACCTCACCTTTATTAAAGCCATCTCAATGAACTCTTCTTCATTCTCTCCTCTCAATTGCATTCCCTCCTCCTGTTGACCATTGTAGCCAGAACTTTCATTAGAACCCCGACTCTCTTAATGTCATTTGGCACCCCTGTCAAACCCTCCATCCTCATTATACCTCTTTATTATATAATCTCATAATTTTCAACTGGGGTCCTCAAGGACACTTATCTAGCAACACTCATACTATTAATTTCTTCAACCCCTCTAAGCATAGCATCTTTTGGTCTGATGGAGATCTTTCTGGCCCTATCTTTTGTATGCAAATTACCAATACCTCAAAATCTCTTTTCATTCCATGCATTTTTTAACCTGGCACCTTGGATTGCCTTTTTTTTTTTTTAACTGTATTGTCTTGCATAGAGATTATAAACATAATAATAGTATTTTCAGCTTAAATTTGTCCCATAACCTCATAGACTCTGTTCTGATTTGTACCTCTCATCTTTTTATGTTACTTCTAACCTGTTTTACCAATGTCAACTTTGTTAATAATATCTTCAATCTTACTCTGCACCCAAGAGCTTATTTTGCTTCCTGTGTATCCCTTGAAAATATAATGAAACTCAATATTACTTTCATATTCCTGCTTAAAAGACAAGCCCACAAGAATGGCTCCCAGTTAACTTATCTGACCCCTGGGAAGGCTCTTCAGGGATAGCTCAACCTAACAAGGCCCTCTCACTTATTAAGCCTAAAAGATTCATTGGTACACTTATTACTTTCATTATTTCAGCCATTATCATAGCTGCCACTGCCACCACTGTGGCAGTCGCCCTTACAGAATCAGTCCAAACTGCTCATGTTGTTAATCAAATTATGACCAATGTCACTGATGAACTTTTAACTCATACTCATATAGATAATAATATTCTTACCAGATTTGATGCATTAGAAGCATCTATTCTTTGGATAGATGAAAAACAACAAGCTCTACTTACCAAACAAGATTTGCATTGTGATTGGGAACATGTAAAAATTTGTGTCACCACCTTACCTTAGAACAGATCTCAACTTTCCTGGGAACAAAGGAAAATCCATTTACAAGGGACTTTTTCCTCCCATCTACAGGAAGAAGTGCTTGTTCTCCAGCAATGTCTAGAACATCAACTATCTCAACTACAACTTCTTACGCTACAAATGACTATTACTATCAATTTAATAACAGCAATTGAGACAGTAAAATGCCAGAATATTAAACATATATATTGGTTAAAAATTAATTCTCAAATCATTTAGATAAATGAAATATGGTGTTAAGAAAAAATGTAATAACTAGAATGACCAGCTGTGTGATAGATTACTTTTTGATATTGCCTTTAATTTTCAGATGTGTGAGTACAGGAACACATGAGGCCACTGAGTACCTCAATCTTGCATATGACCCAACATCTTTACTGCTGCAGCATTTGAAAATTAGGACCAGAGATGACTTTACCAGAATTGACAGAGAAACACTGGCTTGGTATAGTGGTGGAATCTGAGAGGTGCTGGGCTTTAATTTTAGAAATTTAACAATTCCTTTTTATTACTGTTTTCCCATGAAATGACTTCATAGTGGAATATTAACTTAAGATTTTCTCCCTACTCCTTTGTATGTAATACAGGCACAGAATATCTTAGGTATTTGAATGGAGAGAAGAGAGAGAAAGACCTAGGAAAGTAAAGTTTCTAAGTCAAAGAAGCTTTGTGATGGTATTTCTGGATGTGGCCCTTTCTCTAAATCCCATTCTCATGTTTCATCCTGATGCTGCTCTCTATAATATCTCTGTCACATGTCACACTGCCACTGATAGATTTAGCACCCTTTCATAGTCTCTAGTTTGTTCAAAAATTTAAAATGTCATCATTAACCAAGGAAAAGTTTTCATATATAAACTTTAACATGGATGGGAGTCTGTATAGAAAACTGATAAATGGCTGGGAGTCTGGAGATCAGGGCCCTAGTCACCAATTCAGAGACTGGTTTTTACCTGCAGGTCATTGGGAAAGTCAAGATTTCTAGCTTCAGTATTTTTACCTGCATAATAAAGAAATTAACCTAGATTATCACTTTTTAAATTTTATTATTCCTCAAACAATGAAGAAGAATTAGAAGTTAGGACTTCCTGATTTGAGGAGAATTTTCTCTGAAAAATGTAAGTAAAATTAATTTTGATATCAAATTTGCTGCATCAGATAGAAAACAAAAATTAAAGGGTTAGAGCACATTAACAGCAAAGATACAAATGAAAGGGTAAGGCTGTTTATTATTTATGCCCCATGTGTTCATGGGATAAATTATTTTTAAAAACTTCCAACTTTTGTTTCTTATTGTAGATACAGCACAATTAACCATTGTATTATGCTACACTTTTCTTTCATGAACACATAATGTTCAAGAAGATTTGAAAATGTTATGTGATGATATTATTACAAATTATCATCAAAGTTATTGTACTGATTTTCCTATAGTTTTATATATTAAAAATTACAGGTAAGAATTTAAACTGAAGATAGTTCAAAAATTGTATTTGTTTCACCTTAAGAAATTTTAAAAATCATAGATTTAAAATTGCAGACATTCAATATATTTTGGATAATAATCATATAGAAAGATCTTGAAGAATATATGTTTTGTCTTATCTTCTGGTATGATCAAGGGATAGTTAACTAAGCTTCCTGTTTGCTCACTCTCCTTAACAGTTTTTGTTTCCAGGACTGATTTTCAGATTTCAACAGATAGAAAGCCTGCTATTGTCAAAGAGAAATAAAAGCGAGGCCACATTTGCCCTCCTGGGCTTCTCAGATTACTTGGCACTGCAGGTCCCTATCTTCTTAGTATTTCTGGCTATCCACAATGTTACTGTTGTAGGAAATCTTGGGGTGATTGTGATGATCAAAATTAACCCCAAGCTGCAACACCCATGTACTTTTTCCTCAGCCATCTCTCATTTGTGGATTTCTGTTATGCCTCCATCACTGCTCCTAAGATGTTGGTGAACCTAGTTATAAGACAAATCCATTTCATTTTTAGGATGTGTACTTCAATTCTTTTTCTTTTGTACCTTTGTGGTGACTGAATCCTCTGTATTAGCTGTGATGGCCTATGACCTCTTTGTGGATATTTGCAACCCTCTGCTTTACACAGTTGTCAAGTCCAAGAAACTCTATGCCATGTTGGTGGTTGGATCATATAAATAAGGAGTTGCCAGTTCCTTGATATTCGCATGCTCTGCTTTCAAATTATATTTTAATGGTTTCAACATAATCAATCACTTCTTCTATGAGCTCACCTCAGTTTTCTCTCTCCTGCTCTGATACTTACCTAAACCAGTTGCTGCTTTTCATCTTTGCCACTTTCAATGAAGTTAGCAAACTACTCATCTTTCTCACCCTATGTTTTCATTGTTGTCACCATCCTGAAGATGTGTTCAGCCAGTGGGTGCCACAAAGCCTTCACCTGTGACTCACACCTGACTGCCATCACCATACTCCATGGCATCATCTTCTTCCTCTACTATGTGCCCAATTCCAAAAATTCCAAGCACATGATCAAAGTGGCTGCTGCATTTTACACAGTGGGGATCCCCATGTTGAATCCCCTGAGCTACAGTTTCAGGAATAAGGATGTCAAGGAAGCTGTCATTAAGATAATGGGTACTAAAGTCTTCTCTCTGTAAGTATATTGTTATAGTGAAGTTTGTTACTGACTTGTAAATAAATTATTTCCCAAAAGGTTGCTTTAAAAAATACCTTTAGATTTCAATGAGTAATTAATATTTTACAATGGGAAGGACATTAATTTTGTTTTAAAGAGAGTAAATTTGGCTATATCTCTTACTTGCTGGAGAAGATCAATTAACTTAATTTCTCTCATCTTATAATTTTTCATCTACAAAATTGCAATAGCATGACCTTGTGAATAATCTGATTGTGAAGATTAAAAAAATATAAATAATATGCTGGGCACTTTGTATCATCTGAGCAGATAATAATCTCTTCCCACTTCATAATAAGGCACTTTTAATATTGTAGGTTCTCAAACACATGAATTTCTCTTTAAAAAGTATAAATTGCACTTAAAATAAGCCACTGTCCATGCCTTCAAAGAACACAAAATCCAGTGGTAATTGTAGGTCATCATAGAAAGTGGTTATTGTATAAGTTAGAAATAATATATATCATGAGAGGATTTTGGAGAAGTTCAAACCCATTTGGGGACATTAGAATTATGTCTTCACAAGATAAGTATTATTAGAACTTGGCCTTGGAGAATGGGCAAAATTTTATGAGACACACTTCAGTGAGGAAGGAATTTTATTAGATGAGACTGGCATGAACAAAATCAGAGGGGTTAGAAGGTAATATTGAGTCAATGATCCAAAAAAAGTATTTGTTAAGTAAATATGCAGTGTGCATGCATGTGTATGTGTGTTTGTGTGTGAGTTGAGTATACAGGTTACTTTGGCATGAATGCAGTTTTTGCATTTCAAATTGGAAGAGGGACCAGGTGAACACTGGGGATTTGCAGGTGTATGATTGAAAGTACAAAGTTGGGAACGCTCTTTTGGCAATATGACAGGGAAATGATACTGGTTTAGGTCTTGGATGGGGGACTTTTGGGGCAGGGTGCACCTGGTGCAGGCTTCTAAGCAGTATGTGAGTGATCATTTTGTCATAATGTGTTGTTTCAGTGGGTGGAGACCAACATAATAAGCAGGAAGGAGTTGGACTTTCTCCCTGAGGAGGACCAATTTGTGCACAGATAGAGAGGCAGGAGTCTCTCCAGTGCGTGGGTGGTTCCTAATAGGGGAGGACAAACCAGTGTGACAGGACCTCAGCATTGTTGCATGTAACTATGAATCTTGTCATCCAAGGAGTGAAGCCAGGGGTTGCCATGGGCCCTGAGGGTAAGTAGGGGGAGGAATAAAATAGACAGGATAGGGGTATAGAGTGGGCAATGGAAGTGTTCTACATGACTTATGATGATGGACACAGGCCATGTTAAATATCATCGAAATTTATAAAAGTGTACGGTCTAAAATATAAACCATAATGTAAACAACTGACCATGTTTAGTAGCTATGTTTCACTATTTGTGTATCAGTTATAACAAAGGTACCATCCACATATAAAAAGGTATTAATATGGGAAGGAGGCAAGGGGAGGGTGTTGGGTATATGAGAGTCCCCTGTACTCTGAGTGTGACTTCACTGTGACCTAAAACTTCTTTGAAAACAAAATGAAAACTAGTAAGACACTGGGGAGTAAATGGAAGAAAATGCCACTGTACAGACAGGACACCAGATATTATAGTGATGAAAGGCAAAATGTAAAAATAATTTTAAAAAATATTTTTCATTATTTTTTAATATTCCAATCTTTTAATTTAATTTAATTTTTTAAATTTTTATGTATTTTATTTCTTATATTTAAACTAATCATTATTATTTCATTTTCCTATTAATTATATTTGGCTATTTTAATGGCTTCATTTTTAAGGAGACTTTGGATCACAGAAGGGTTGCAACTGGGGCAGGGGAGGATCATTGGTGTAGGATGTCAGTGATGGGAGATACAAGGGAGAAAATTCACCTGGCCATACATATAAGGTATATAAAAGTGTTCAAATGTTCACGGGGCATTGTAACAGTGGGTTGAAACTCACACAATAACTGAGAGAATATTGAATTCCCACCCTGAAGAGCTCTGCCACATTCTCTAATGGAGCAGCAACAGTCCCCCAAGTGCAGGAACAATGACTAGCAAAGGAGGATGATCCACTGATGGGCCCTTAATATTGATGACTATGCTTATAAGCCTTTGCTCTTGAAATTGAAACTTAGCCTATTGTTGTGGGGTGCCTAAAATTTGCCTCCTGGGAACCTCTTTGTTGGTCAAATGTGGTCTCTGTCTAAGCCAAACTCAGCATATGGATGCATTACCTTCCCTGCAGCGTAGGACATGTTTTCTGGGCATGAGCTTCCCTGGCAAAAAGGGATTGCTACCAAGCATCAGCTGGCAATGGAACTGGAAGAAGACCTTGAATGGAAGGGGGAGAATGTAAGGACAGATGAGTTTATATGGCTAAGAGCATTCAAAGTCAGTCGGGAGGTCATCCCAGAAGTAATGCTTATGCACATCTCAGCAGGATCTCATAGACTGCCAAAGTGGATAATACCCCAAATAGTGGGCTCCTGAGGGCTCTGAAGACACCTAGGTTCTATGATCAGGGCAGAAAGCTCTGGAATGCCTTGCCAGTGGGACCTACTTTGGAATTTGTACTACTGAGAGTGACAGAGTTGGACTCAATTATGTCAATTATGTCTTCCTGACACATGGCTCATCTGTCCCTTCTGTTTAAACTTATACTTGGTGCTGGATTTTTCATAGGTGTATGTCCAAGGGATTTAAGTATTTGGGCTGTCCATGTGCCAGCTGGGCCCAGAACCTCAGTGGAGTTACAACACCTTCTCTACAGCTCATTGGACTCACCCACAACAACTAACAAGGAGATGATGATGGACAACAACCACTCCAAAGAACAGAGAGAGTCTGCAACTACAAGCAAGATAGTACCATCCATCTTCCCCAGGGGATATTAGCCCCCTCTCAATTACAAGTGGAGTGGACATCACCATCCAGAATCCTCAGGATTGGGGAAAGAACTATGGACTAAAGTGGACTTACTGGTATTCTACTATAGATATATCGTGATTCTAGCAATGGAAGAAATTTACAACCCTGATGTGGAGCTAGTGGCCACTGGAGACTCTGGGGGCAGGGAAAGGAAAAAAGAGTTGCAATACAGGGCCTTTTCTGGGACCTGGGAATCATCCTGAATGACAATGCAATGATAGATGTAGGCCATTTTATATCATCACATAACATGCAGAACTTTGTGGGAGAGAGTGTAGACTACAATGTGAACCATGGTTCATGCTTAATGGCAAAGCCCCAGGATGCAACTATCAACTGCAATGAACGTGCCACACTAATGAAGCTGTTTATGTGGGAGGGTGTGGCAGGTGTGGGGAGTGGAGCATATGGTAATCCCTATATTTTTGGTGTAACATTTATGTAATCTAAGTATCTTTTAAATTTTTTTTAATTATTATTAAAAACTTTTAAAAGATAAAAAAATAATAAGCACTTTTAAATATTGATTGTCTAACAAAAGAATGCTGTTTTCTCTTGAATCAGCTTTATTCACTTGGTTTTTTATAAATAATTTACCTTTCATTACACATTCGATACCTATATAGCTTCCAATTTTATTTAAAATTAGGAAATTAATTGCATTATCCCTGAGCTGAACTAATGATGGTAATAATATTATTTACATCTGAAGTATGTAATTTATGTAGTGAAAATTACAGAGTAATTTCATTTCATTCTCTCCTACTTTGGGAAACCAAGATCACTTTGTGTGACAGAAATAACACAACACACTTAGCTTTAGTTATGGTATGACCAAACTGAATGAAGGTGGACCTTAATTTAATATGGCTGAAGGAAAAGAAAGGAGATTGGATAAGGAAGTAGAAGTCAGAAATAGGAGAAGCCAGAGAGAGTGATCGACATGTGACAAAGGACTGCCACCATCAGGACACTACATATGGTGGAGAAAGCAGAGCCTTGCCAACACCTTAAATTTGGACTTCCAGCCTCCCAAATTATGAGACAAACTCCTGTTGTTGAAGGCAACCAGTCTGAATAGTATTTGTCATAATATCCCTGGTAAACTAAAGATAGTAGTCTTAAATATTTGGCCATGTGCCACTAATTGATTTTTGAAAGGGTGTACACTCCAAAAACTTATTCTGATATATACAATATTTCATTGTAAGTAAAAAGTGTAATTTCCATCATATATGATAATAGCAGCAAAAAGTGTAATTTCCATCATATATGATAATCCATTTAAAATACATGAACAAGATAATTTTTGTAGTTATATTTATCTTTCCTTTTTCTCCTTTAACTCATATTTCAATTCCAGTTCTCCAAAGAACATTATGAGTTTATGAGTCATACTGTATATTTCTTATGATCAAATTTATTTTTTCAGTGTTATCAAATATCTTTTTCTGGTTTGTTAACCTTTATTGTAATGACACAATAAAAATACACTGCTAATTAAGAAATGTAATTTTATTGTAAATTTTAATAAAATACAAATATCAAAATGAGAAAATAATTATAGGACATGTTTAATTTTATAAGAAAGATGTTTGGATTTTTTAATTAATTAATATATCCATGGTAGATGATCACTGTATTTCCCAGAATTCTCTAGGATAACAGAAGAAACATTATATCTAATGTTGATATTATGAGATTTTATTAGAATTGCCTTATGAGACTGTGCCGATAGGAAGTACAAATTCCATAGGGCAGCTGCAAGCTGGGAACTCCAATGAAGGTTTTCAATGAATTAGAGAAGGTGGCTGGCTGAAGCACAAATAGAAATTCACTCTTCTGACTGCTCAAATGATCACTTCTCCTTTTAAAGTCTTCAATTGTTTGGATGAGACTTCTCTCTTCATTAAAAGCAATCTCATCAGTTGATTGTACTTGTAATCAGTCACAGATGCAATCAAATTACTGATGATTTAAGTCCATGAATTATTCACATAGTAACAATCAGACCAGTGCTTGCTTGACCAAACAACTGGACACTATAAACTAGGCAAACTAACACATGAACTCAACCATTGCAATCACTTATTGCTAGAAGGCAATAGGGCTCAGCGTCAATTTTATTTCTACTTTTAAATTGATGGATATGCTGAGAAAACTTCATTATATTGAAAAATAATGGGAGTAGAAACTGCTGAAAATTGTGTAGTCATAGCAATGTCACTCATGTTTGAATTCCATTGAAGTTATGTGCCAGTTTCTCACATGATTTTTATCAAAAATATTTTTAAGAATGCATGAAACTCAGTTAGTTTACTTTCCAATTTTGCTGAAAGCTTAAAATTAGGAAATGACCTTTCAAAAAGATTTGTTAATCAGTGTGATAATTTGAAAACATGGCCCTGATTTTCCACTCCTCTCTGTATTTCTGACCTTTGCCATTGTGGCTTTGCAGCTTTCCACATCAAATAGTAGATTTTATTTCTCCACTCCTTGAAGGTAGGCTGACTTGCAAATTGCTTTGCTTAATAGAAGGTGACATTGTGTCAATTCCAAACATTTGAGAAGCCTTATACCTTATGCACAGTCTTTTCTAATCCTGTAAACGTGCCATGTGAACAAACATTGAATAAACTGATAGAAAATGAGAGACTCAAAGCCCATTCTCCCTTACTCTACATCATACCAGGTAACAACAAGCCAACCACCACACTTAACTGTGAACCGATCTTTTTATATGAGCAAGTCAAGCCAAGATCAGCCAAGACTGGACTAAAAATTAGCAAAATTACCCAGCTAATTCTTGAATGAGTGAGAAATAGTAAGTGGTGGTTGTTTTAGTGAAAATGTTTTAGAGTGGCTTGCTTTGCAGTCATTGGAGTCACCCACTTTTGCAAGTTTTGGAAATATTCACAAAATAGTTTTCTAAGATTTATTCTAAGACAATTAAGGACATCTGTTATTTTTCCATTTTGAGGCAATTTGCTTAAATAATGAAATAAAAATAAATCTCAAATATTGTTGATTTCATTGAACCTTGAAAATATAACATTTTATTAAAATTGTATTATTTTATTACTTAAATTTCATTTTCATCAAAAGCACAGGGTTTCACATTTAGATTATTTAACTTACATACAATGATCATGAAATCAATTCCACTCAAATTTCCTTTTAATTTGAACCAATCTTTAAAAATAACTCAAAGTTTCCTAAAACTAAAAGAAAAAGGAAAGTCAGTTGGTGTGAGTGGGTTTACTAGATGATGTAAGCCATCAGTGCAAACACTGATTTTCAGAGGTGCTCTTACAGTTTTACGCTCATGGGACTCTCTTCTTCAGGAGTTATACATCCTGTGACAATTGTTTGTGGGTACACTAAGAAAAAAGAAAAGGTGTTAAATATTATCACCTTACTATATATCTGATTTCAAAACATTACCATATAAGCTAAAATATATGTCTAAGGCCATTAATTTCCATGGAAATTGTCTTAATTTTCTGGCTGCTAAAACAAAGACCATGCAATGGGTTGGCTAAAATAACAGGAATTTGTTGGCTCACATTTTTGAAGCAAGGAGAAGTCAAAAATCAAGACATGAGCAAGACCTCTCACTGAAGACGGTGGCAATCTGGGGCTGACAGAATCAATGCCTGGTTCTTGTATTTTCTGTTGGCTTTCTCTTCTGTGTGCAATTTTCTTTGCTTATATGGATTTTAGCCATATTGGATTATGGTCCACCCTCATTCAGTTTGGCCACACCTTAACTAATAACAGCTTCAATGATCCTATTTACAAATGGGTTCAAACCCACAGAACCAGGGGTTGGGACCTAAATGTGCCTTTTGTTGGGGACATGATTCAATCCCTCATAGAAAGAAAGATGACAAAGCCAGGAAGAAACAAGATGTCATACCATGTGTTTAAGGTGTTTGACTAAAGAAAACATTTGGATAATAATGTTTAAGTTGTCTTTTTGTTTTGAGTTTGGAAGTTTATTTTCCTTTTGTTTGTATTTCTCATAGGGCAATTCATCATGGTAGTTTGTAAATGGATAGGAGGAATATCTTCATTTTTTAAAGTGAGAAAATAATTGTAAAAGATTCTTGATGGAAAAGGAGAACAAACACATGCCCCTCAACCTCGGGGCATTCTCAGATTAGATTTAGGAAAACACATATAATTGTTAAGAATTTGAACATAGATTCACCTATAATGAACTATACCCATAAAATTCTTAAACAGTTTGGAATATCCATATCATTGGAACACTATTTATTTTCAAGCAAAGATTTCTATGTGTGTGTATCCTTGACCTCCTCTAAATCAGCTGCAGAATGGGGGAAATAATTTGTTGTGTTGGTTTCTAGTCCAAATTCCCTTCCACCCATAATGATCGAACTGGTACTTATGTAATCATGTATATACAAACTAGAGTCAGGAGCATTAGCTGTGTTCAAGGATTTAAAGGCAACTTCTTCTGATTAAAAAATGCTACTGTCCTTCCCCATTCTACCCCATAAATACGTATGTTCTGTGAAAATTCAGGAAAGATTACATATTCCTCTTTTAAAAATGCATGTAAAATATTTGCCTTTCAAAGTTATTATGAGAGTTAAATATACAAAACAATATGCATTTATATTATTCTGTCTCTGCAAACTGACTCAATATTTTTTAACTTGCAATGTTATCACAGTCATTTTTCAGATCATAAAAATTATTCAAAATTATCATTTTAATAGCTGCATAGTTTTCCATCATGTAAACATGGATGGAAATTATGTTTCCATAGTTTTGACTATTCCCTCTTATTTAGCATTCTCAGTCTTGATATCATAAAATAATGTTTCAATGCATCAGCAAGATTTCGGTTAATGATTCCTATTTACAACTTTAATCAGTTCTTGCAACAGATTGGAGGTAGTGAAATTAATTTCTCAAAAATGTCTTCTTAAGGCTTCAAGGTCAAAGTTACAAGAAGAGCCATAGTTACAGGAAGGTATTTAAGAGTATTCATTTCACTAAACCCTGGCAGACACTGAAAAGCAGAATAAAAACAAACGCTATGCTAATGTTTTGGGGAAAAAATGCCTATTAAGAGTATCAAAATTGTTTTCTACATCTATAGATATCAATGCAAAATGAATACTTCTTGGTTAACAATCATAAAGAAGTATTTGTCCCATCACTTCAATGGAAAACTCACAGAGTATTGTACATCTTATTTTCTAGGATTCCAGGTATGGATAATTGAGTGAAGGAAGTGTGTGGGTAAAATGGATTGGAAATCAGGGAGCAGTAAAGTTAATTATATAATTATTTAAATTCTTTTCTAGTGATTCAATATCAATTCCTAAAGAGTAGAATATGAATTTAAAGAATCATGTAGGATTCTGTAGATGTCAATAATTTTAATGTTTTTTTATTTATGAACTAAACTGTGAGATTTATTCATATGCAAACTACAATTTCTGAATTCCTCATAAACTAAAGCAGTGCCCTATAACTTTCCTAATATTTCCCATATCTGTTGTTAGGAGAGAGCTAATACTCTATTTTGGATCATCTAATGGATAAGGACTTTTAGAATAGTTTCTTTTTCTTTTTATTCAACCCCCAAAAGGGGGACATGGACAAGGGAAACTGCAGCACTGTGTCAGAGTTCATTCTCATGGGATTGCCAGACCTCCCTGAGCTGAGCATCTTTCTCTTCCTGGTCTTCTCATTTATGTTGTCACAGTGATGGGCAACCTGGGCATGATTGCAGTGACCCAAGCCAACTCTCAGCTGCACATCCCCATGTACTTTTTCCTGAGCCACTTGTAGTTTGTGGATTTCTGCTACTTCATGACCATTGTGGCTAAAATGCTGGCCAATATCTTAGACAAGGGAAAGCCATTTCCTTCCTGGTATGCATTGTACAACTCTACTTGTTTTGCACATGTGTGGTCACTGAGGTCATACTGCTGGCCATAATGGCATTATGACTGCTTTGTGACCATCTATTACCCACTGCTGTATATGGTGGTCATGTCCCAGAAGCTCTGTTTGGTACTGGTGTCTGCTTGCTATCTCTGTGGAACAGTGTCTTCTCTGATTCACATGTGTTTAGCTCTTGAGATTCCATCTTATAGATCAAATGTGATTAACCACTTCTGTGATTTACACCCTCTCTTCACTTGCCTTCTCTGATGTGTCTACAAATGAACTGTTGTTGTTTATTGGGGTCACTTTCAATGACATTATCAGCATTGTGATCATCCTCACCTCCTATTTGTTTATTTACATCATCATTCTGAGGATGCGCTCTGCAGAAGGAAGATGCAAAGCCTTTTCCACCTGCACCTCACATCTCACAGCCATCATTGTCTTCCATGGAACAATCCTTTTATTTATTGCAGGCCCAGTTGTGACTACAGTATGGAAACTGTTAAAGTGGCCATAGTCTTCTATACTGCGGTGATTCTCATGTTGAACCCTCTGATCTACAGCTTGAGAAATAAAGATGTGAAAGCAGCTCTCAAGAAAATGTTAGGTTATGAAATATCTTTTTAGAGGATGTTTTATAAACAGGACTCAGGTTTCCAAAATGAAGGGTGGTGGAGGGATTAGTAGGTGAATTGGAGTGTTACAGTGGACAGAAGAGTAAGGATCTAGGTAGCTTTGAATAAGTGTTTTTGATTCCCTTATTTCTGTGCCTGTTCAGTTACTGTGTTAGGATTGGGCATATTTCAAAATGTTCATACCACATTTTGCTTTTTTCCTGTTTTGTTTTAACTGGATATGGGAAATGGCACTGGTAATACACAGGCATGTAGTTTGCTGTCTAATGAAAATCCAAGAGAATTAAACTTTGTATAGTATCTGTTATGGAAACTATGATTCTTTTCAAAATTGCATTTCATTTTTCCACGAAACATGCATTTGTAATCATTTATGTAACCATTATTATCAGTAGCAGCATTTATGACTCTTCTCACTGTATCTTTTACTTCTTCTCTTCATAGTTACTCTATGATCTTTCCATAGTGGATTAAATTCTTTTTGGAGCTTAGAATTTAATCTTTGTGCACTTCCTCACCTCTGCTCATGTTCTTTGCATGTGTCTTTACTCTTAATGAACTGCACTTTCTTTACCCCTTCTCTACAAGCCCAAATCACACTTTTTTACTCAGTCACATTTAATATGCAACAATTAATACTTTAATTGTACTTCCATTATATTCCTTGTTACATTTCTACATTACATTTACTTTTTTAAAAAGAAGATTAGCTCCTTTTTCCAGTAATGATGTGAGAAGAGTAATAAACTTGCCTTCATGAAACCATGGGTTGGTGTCCTATGTTTTTTTATTTGAAAAATAATTTAATCCCTCCAATTTCAATTTCCTGAAGTTTAACTATTGGATAATATTGCCAACATAACAACATTATATTGAGAACAAATTATGATAACATATTTGATATATGATAGCTCCTTGGAACTGAGGAGGTACTTAGTTAATATCATTAAATTAAGTCTTTTAGGTCTGGGTTTTATTTGTCTTTTCCTCTTTAACTATCATTGGCATATTACAGTGTCTATTATTCTTTCATTTCAATAAATAGATTAATTAATAAATACTGATGAATAAATTGTATGCACTCAAACTTAATATATGAACCTAGAGCACTATATTGACTTTCAAGAATTGTGAATTAGTTTAAAATTGTCCCATGTTGTCATGAGTATTACATCATTTAGGGTTTACTTGCTAAAAAAGAGTGAATAAATCTCTACATAATTGAATACTGAAGTAAGCAAGTTTTACTTCATTACATTAATCATAGATGCAATTGATATTTGTAACATTGTTATACCAAATGTGATGGTGATGGTGGTCACCTAAGGTCTAGGTGAGTGAAGTTCCATGGTTCCACATCAGATTGTTACTCTAACGCTTTCTCCATAATTTCTATAAAATAAGATGTGTTTTCCTTGGCTGTTTTTAGTCATAGTTACTAAGACGAAGCTTTTCTGGGAAGCTTGTTTCAAATGGAATTTTAGTCATCAATGGAATGTTTTCTTCATAGTTGGTGACTTCCATTATATGATAGAATTGAAAAGATTTTTCAGAATTTATGAAGGGGGTGAAGGAGAGACATACAGGATTGAATCATTAGGATGTAAAGTTCATTTTTACCTCTACTTTCTCATTTTCTGTCTGTGATCAAATAAAGTTTTAAATAAATAACCATTTATTTATAAATAAATTTATTTATTTACAAATAAGTGTTTACAAATAAATACTTATAAATTTATTTATTTACAAATAAATACTTATAAATTTATTTATTTACAAATAAAAACTTTATTTGTCTTTGATCAAAGTATTCAAAGAGCACGTATCACCATGAAAAATATAGAGAGAAACATTTTCATTATAGTAATGTTTTGGGAACATACTAGGTCTTCAGAGAACATCCTAATTCTGATTTTATCCAAGAGAATCAATCACTTACATGACAATCTAAAAATCAGGGATAGAAGAAAAAAAAATTTTTTTAAGTAATTTTACAAATTCATTTTTTAGTTATATTTTCAATTATTTTCTGTGAGATTTCTGTTCAAGCACTTGGACATATTTCCAATTGGTATTAATGTTTTCATAAATATTTGCAAGATATTTTATATATTAAGAACATTAACTTATAAGAAAAGTATTTGAAAAATCATTACAGTTTGGTATATATTACTTAACTTTATGAATTAGGCATGCTTATTGATGTACAGTTTATTTAATAAATAATGAAAACAAATAGTGCTCTATTCTACAATTTACATTGAAATTGTGTTTTTTTTTTAAACTTAAACCTTAATTTCTTAAGTTTATTGTTATTTATATGATTTTGTATATTTGCCAAATGATGGCTTACAAAATAATTGTTATTGTTATGTGAGGCAATAAAATATACCTTCTCTCTTCAATTAATGATTGCCATACTGTAACATGGACAGAACTGCATTGTGCCTCTAGCTGGGTACAATAATCAAAAGTAGGAGGAGGGTATTTATGAATTGTTAAAAGATTAATCATCACTTTGAATAGGAACACATTGTAGAGTTCCTTGTAAAGATTTTTCCATAAGATTTCATCTTATTTGGTATTCACATTCCAAGGAATCATTTAACCATATAAGCATTTGCTCATTTCAGACTAAAATTTGCTTTTGAAAAGAAAAATCAATAACCAATACAAAATGATGTTTAAAATTTAAACATTAACACAAAAGTTTCAATACGAAACCTGTTTAAGAACTAAGGAAACAGACTTCAGGTTTAAAATGATAGGTATTCTGAACTTTTGTTCCAAAACACCTAGCTGTTAAATTGTTTTGGTATCAGCTTATGTGATTTGTATTATAATCAGAACCACTTTTACAAATGTAGAAGTTAGAGGTAGTTCAGGATATTATAGGCTTAGGGCCAACCATACTTAAAAGTGTTAAAATCACTACAGTCATTACTTATTTTACTAAACTTTGTTTTATGGTGTGCTTCAAATATTGGGTATTTTTACAAATTAAACTTTGAACTTTTGTGACAGACTTGTGTTGAACAATTCTATGCCATTTTTCCAGAAGCATGTGTTCAATTTGTGTGTCTGTGTTACATTTGAACTAAGGTAGGCACATTTTTTTACACATAATGCTATGCGCACTTAATAGATTAGAGGGCAGTGTAGCCATACGTTTTATATGCACTAAGACACCAAAAAATTTCAAACTCACTTTATTGTGATCACTTTTTGTCAATGGTCTGGAGCCAAACCCAAAATATTTTTAATTTATGCTTGTGACATAAATATCAACTTTGAAGGTGAGTTTTTATTTGTTTGTTTATTTTTACATTTTGTAAAATAATGAATAATATTTAGCTGATGAATATACAAAACAAACAAAAGAAAAGGAAAGAAAAGAAAAACTAGAGATTCTATGGCAAGTCTTGCCTCTGTCACTAGCTGTGACCTGTGATTTTAGACAAACCCAACAAAACTCCTATGGTCACAAATTCATCAATAACATTGATTTTGAAAGACATGAACATGGAAAGAATAAATCTCAAATTGTTCTCTATTAGTCCTTAGCAAACACATGAATATCTGAATTAAATGTATGGGGAAACTGTGACCAAGTATCAGGACCACTATCTCTGATATGTTTCTCACTGTGCCACTTCTTCCCAATGTCCATTACCATTTCACATTTAAACTCTCATAAGTTTCACTATTATTAAACATATTCAAAATAAATAAACTCAATCAAATTATGACATAAGGAAATTTTATTCTTAATTTTAAAATACATACAATCTGAGAGATATTATAATAAATTAAAATACATATTATAATCAATAGAACATAATTTGGATTCAGATCTGTGAGGAAAAAGAAGAACTATTGAAGCCACATTTTATTACACATTTTAAAGTGAATTTTCATAGCTCACTAAAGGTATAAATGCTTTTCAGTCCATGATTATTTGATTTTTTTTCACAAAAGATGGAAAGCCAGTATAGGAAGGAAGAAAAATCAGAAGACTAGAAGAGCAGTTAAGACTGGAGACCCAGGCCTGGATGCAGCAATATATGGACTCGAACAATAGCCATGTTTTTACTCCTAGTATGAAGTGCATTATACTTGTCTCAAATGTTTCAGATGAAGAAAATAGGATGCCGAGTCTGTTTCAATAACAGTAACATGAACATTTGGGTAGACACAGAATAGGGGAGAAGAAAACAAAGGTGGAAGAGAAATAGTTTCTGATCTTCAGGAGCCCATACTCTGGTAGGAAAGAAAGCCAAATAAATGTATAAACAGGTAAGTACAACACACTGTGTTCTGAGAAATAAGCGAAGAGTGGATGATGAGCAGAAATTTTGACTGCCAAACGATATGAACTGGTTCGAGTAGTCAGAGCTCACATTCAGCAGATTTTGTTTGTTTGTTTGTTTTAATTTGTATCTTACAACCATGAGCATTTATCATTTCCATGTATTTGTTTCCAGTCATTTTCCTTTAAGCTATATTTTTTCCAAAATTGCAGTCACAAATAAATACAATTTCATTCCTCCTGTTTTTCACTTAATTTTAGACAATTTTTATCAAGCTGCTAATCATTGTAATTATATTTCCAATATGTTTATATCACAGCATTTTTGATGGATAAAGTCACTTAAGTTGATGAGACATTGAACAAACGTGCAGATATGCAGAATTGTGAATTGAATTATGTTCCCCACAAAAAACATTTTCAAGTCTTAATCTGCATCTAGTGGCTGTGTATCCATTTTAATGTATCTTTGAATTTGTTGAAGTATGTCAGTGTGTGGACTTATTTGTGAATAGCATTTTCAAAGATTCTATTTGGTGTGGGCAAATTTTATAAAGGTGGGCCTTAATCCCTATGACTGAAGGCCTTATAAATAGAAAAAATTCAGACCTGAGATGTCAGAAAAAACAAGGAAGAGAAAGAGAGAGCTCTCCATATGGTGGAGGATTGCCTTCACTAGGACTCTCAGACCACAGGGAAAAGCTTGGTCTGTTGATATCATGTTGCACATCTAGCCTTCAAAACTATGTAATGTAGTTTGCTTGCTGCTAAAACAAAATTGGTTCATGGTGTGAGGTTAAGAAAAGTCCAACATTGAGGTATCAGCAAGGTAATTCTTTCTCCTTATAAAGACTGTTCCTATTAGGGGCTGGCTGCCAAGGAATATGGGTCCTTAGCTTTTTAGTCACATGACAATTGTCATGAGGGTGTCTTCATCTTTCTCTTCAGGGTTGTGTTGACCACCAGATTCTGGCTGTTCCCCTTGGTGTTCTCTCTCTGCAAGAGAATTTCATTATGCCTATTTAGGACTCCCAAAATCTGAATTAAAGCCCAACCAGAAATCAGTTGAGACTACCTTAACTGAAGTATTATATTGAAGATATTGATTCTACAGTGGGTCCACAATCATTAGAATATGGACCAAGACTAAAGACATGCCCAAACTGGGGTACACAATTCAATCCACCACATTGTGAGACAATAAATGCTTGCAGATTAGTCCAACTAGTGTGTAGTATTTATTAAAAAAAAAAAACAAAAAAAAAAAAAACCAACCTAATATGATATTTATATAGAGAGATTGATGTTTATGAATTATAATTTTTACAGAAAATAAGAGAGGAATTAGGCTAGTAAGAAGCAATTGGATGCCGTTATTAGGAATTCAAACGTGATGGTGAGTTACATGCATTTACACACTGGGGAATGATTTTCTCATGATAGCTTGAACTTAGTTATATTCATTTAGTTTACACTTATTTAATTTAATTATTTTTGGAATAAGCAATGCATTCACATGGTCCACTTTCTCTCCCTTTCTTTCAGGCATATACAAAATTCCCAGTATATCCTTCCAGATGTGTTTATGCATGTTCAAACAAATAAATAAATGTAAGTTGATTTCTTTTTGAAATAGATATTTTAGTAGCTGTGTGATTGGCAGACATAACAGGACAAGTCTGTAGGTAGGAAGACCAGTTTGGAGGTTAGTGAATGGTATGAGTATGAAATAATTAAAATATATTCTAAGGATATATCAGTGGTAAGAGAGAAAATGGAAACAAGAACTTGGTGGAAATATGGGTTGTTTAGTGAATGGAGACTTCTGGATGACTTGGTGAAAATTATATGATAATCCAAAGCAAACATGAGGTAATGCTGTGAGTAGGAGATACTATGCATGCTTATCAGGAACCTGTGATTTTGACAAAAACATTAGAAATCCTAATAATATTGGTTCTAGCCCAAGATGTAGCTTCTTCTGAGAAAACTACTCCCAACATTTGTTGTCCTGTCATCAATGTATATGAAAAGAAACCGTCCATCTAATGCCCTTGGCAGAAGGTAACCACATAGCAGAGGAACTTGAAGGCAGGACCTTCCCCGCTCCCCAGAGTGGTTTGGTCACTGGGGTTGTTGTTATGCCTTGCAGAGGCAAGGAACAGGAAGATATTTCAATATTTTTCAGTAAGTTAAGTTAATTTCTGCTATGATTCCTTATTATACAATAAATTTTGGAGTTTATGAGAAGATTGAAGATCACAGGGAGAAGACTTTTAAACTTTTAGCCAAGTTTCATCTAAAATGTTTCTAAATAGGCTGTTGTTTTACTTCAAGGTTTCCAAAGAACCCGAATTACAGCAGTAAACAGAAATTAATATTAATTGCTTGTTTTGGGGTGGCTGGAGAACAAAGCAATAGATTTTCTCCATGGTCCTGGTGCCACAGTAAGTGGAAGTAGATATAGGAGTCTGCAAACATGTTCTCTAGAGCCAGGAAGTAGGCTGCCTTTTGCTTGGAGATTATGAGGTATATTCTTTTAAATGTAAGGCATGTAAATGATGTTTCGGTTCAAGCAGTTCTTCATGGTAAAAATCATTTTGGGGAAATTTCCAGCCACTGCAGACATTAAATATCTGGATATTTGGGGTAGGGGAAGCAGACCCTACTGAGCTTTGTATAGATGACCCGGATTTATTTAGCTCTTCAAACACAGTGTCCTGAGCAAATGTTTCCCAGTAGTTGGAGAAATAGAATGGCACAGACCTGATACTTTTCTACATTAGATGTCTCGCTGCTCCTGTGAATTTTTGGAAGAGTTTTAAAAGGGTGACGATGCAGTTAAATAAAATTCACTTAAAAAGAATGAAATAAGTCTTCTGGAGAAACAAAATAAACAGAACCAGCTCTAAATTAGATGTTAGAGTATAGAAAAAAATGGCTCATTAGGGCAAAAAGCAAAAAAAAAAGTGAAGAAGCTATAAGGAAGATTTAAGCACCACATTTCCTGGATTGAACTATAATATAGTTTAAAAATATGTATAATCGCATCATTTGGGGAAAAAAAGATAATATGATATTAAATATGCACATTAGTTGTAAGTTAAATTCAGATAGCAGAAACCTTAAATCTACCAGAACCAAGGAAATAAGGGAGTCTTTCTCAACTAGGAGTTGTTATGAGTACCCCACATCAAGGGGTAAAGTCACAATATCTAGAGGCATTTTTGATTGTCACGGTGTGACAGGCAGCTACTGAGGCTTAGTGGGCACAGTTGAAGGGCTTTGATAAACATGGCACAATGCAAGGACAGCTCCCCACAATAAAGAGTTTTCCACCCAAAATATCGATAGTGCTGAGGTTGAGAAATCCAGAAAAAGTTCACTAAGAAGGAATTTTATAATAGTGAAGATTGTCTGGAAAAACCTGTCTTCTGATTGCCTCTAAATCGAGGACCATTGAGAGCCCTCATCTTTGCATGAGACCTCAGGCCTTCAGTGTTGGAACAGCCGGAGCCTGTCTCTTGGGTTGCAGAATCAGAGATGACCTACCAAAAGTGGTAGTATAGTAAGGGATCTTCCTTCTAGGGTTCTAGACCAAAGGGATTATTGATATGTAGAATTTACAGAACTAAAATGAGGAAATTCTCCACCTTTTCAGTTGGTAATGCTGAGAATCTCAGTGGTTCTGGGCACAGGGTAGCCAGATTTAGAAAAAAAAATACAAGTTGCCCAATTTAATTTGAACTTCAGATAAATAATGATAACATTTTAAAATATGAGTATGCTCCAGGTAATATGTGGGATATACTGATACCAAAATAAAATCATTATCTGTCTATATTTTATCTGACAAACTTAGCTAGGCACCAAATTGAGAAATCTCACGATGCTTTCTGTATTAAAAACTCTTTATCATGAATGCATTTCGAGTGTAATGACACCTTAAGATTCTCATGCATCTTTTTAACAAGTAATACAGGTTCACATGCATATTCTAGATGCCTTGAAGGGAAAGACTATTGAGGCACTTAGAAAAGCTATGTAATTTTTTCAAAGTTAAATACTTTTTTCCATACTTAATCCTGAATAATGACATTTCTCTAACTTCCATTCCCCTGTGTTTCATTTTAACACAGTTCTTTAGAGCCTCTCTTTGACACTAAACACTTTCATAGGACTGATTTCCATAAATTTATTTTCTAAAGCTTGTCTCATAATTGTTGAAAAGAATTAGCAAAATGAAGTATTTGAAAATGTGAAATTTGCAAAATGGAAACATTAATATCTCACTCTATAATGAACCTTGCATAGAGAGATGGGTACATTTCTGGGAGTAGGAGAATCTGAGTTGTAGCTGAAGGTTGATTTTCTAATATCTTTATCCCATAAAGATATGGGACATACTGAGTATGTCATGGCTTCCTTGGGTATCCATTTACTCACTTGCAGAAGAAGGCAATTTGATCGATATTCTTTTTTGAAAACATAAATCTATACTGACAATGATGTCTGATTTAGTCAAAAAGAAGAATAATGAGAAAGTGCTAAATTGATGTTTAATGTCTGGATTTAAATGATATAAAAAGGATATTCTTTCTTTATATCATAAAATATATACATAATATCATTATGTGAAAATTAGTTTTAATTACAGAAGATACTTCAGATGCTTCCATTTTTCACTATTTTTTTGTAGGAAAGATATAAATTGTTCTTTCATTTTCTTTCCAGAACTCATGAAGTTCACTGAAATTAGAATGTCTTATATGTGGATATGATTACATATTATTATCCAAAGTGCTTGATTTAATAATTGCCACACTTTCAAGTCTTTAAAATTACATTTATGAACATGAACAGAAGTAAGTTTTGTGATTCTTGAAAAGTAATATTAACCAGTAATGCTATTTCTGAAATTTTAAATATTCCAGTCTTGGATACTTAATACCTATCAGGATTATGACAAAGGTCTATTTTTCTCACCTTACAGTCTACATAGGGCATACATAACCATGCTTTTTGTATCCATTATAACCCTTCATCTTTTATTTTCAGATTGATTTTTGGATTCCATCAACAGGAAATATGATTCCAGCAGAAAGAAATATAACTGCTGGGGCTACGTTTGACTTTTTGGGCTTCTCAAATTATCCAGAACTATAGGTCCTTCTCTTCTTAATATTTCTGGCTATCTACATTATTACTGTTGAAGGAAATTGTGGAATGATTGCAATCATCAAAATTAAAACCCAAACTGCACACTCCCATGTTCTTTTTACTCAGCCACCTCTCATTTTGGATTTCTGCTATTCTTCCATCACTGCTCCCAAGATGCTACTGAACCTACTTGTACAAGACAAAGCTACTTCACTTTTATGATGTGTAGTGCAATTCTTTTTCTTTTGTGCATTTGTGGTGATTGAATCCTTTTTATTAGTTGTGATGTCCTGTGACTGCTTTGTATCTATTTGCAACTTCTGCTCTACACAGCTGCCATGTCTCAGAATATCTGTGCCATGCTTGTGGTTGGATCATATGCATGGAGAGTAACATGTTCTTTGAGAATCACATGCTCTCTTTAATATTTTCTTTTCATGGTTTTGACACAAACGCTTCTTCTGTGAGTTCTCCTCACTACTCACTCCCTCCTGTTCTGATATCTTATCTCAACCAGTTGCTGGGTTTCACCTTTGCCACCTTTAATGATGTGAGCACATCCTTCATCATCTTACCTCTTATGTGTTCATCGCTGTCACCATCCTGAAGATGTGATCATCCAGTGGACTCCACAAAGCCTTCACCACCTGTGCCTCGCACCTGACTGCCATCACATTCTTCCACAGCACCATCCATTTCCTCTACCGTGTAGTCAAATACAGAATCTCCAGCTCAAAGTGGCCTCTGTGTTTTGCATGGTGGTGGTCTCTTTTTTGCCCTCTAATCTACAGTCTGAGAAATAGGGCTGTCAATGACACAGTCAGGAGAATAGTGAGGAGAACTTTTTTATATTCAATGCATGCATTGGCAAATTTTTTCTTCAGTTATTGCATAACATCTGTCTCTGATTTGTGAATGAACTTTGTATCAAGAATTCATTATATTCTAAAACCTCGTTAAAAATAAAGTTTATTACATAAAAAACAATTCATTCTTAAAAATCATTTTAGATTTTCACAAAGAGAAAATTCTTTACAATAGAAAGAAAATAAGTTTTAGATCAAAAGAATTACTCATGTCTCTGCTTGTGTAAACCAGACAAAATTGTTTGTTTTAGGCATCACTCATTTTGTGCAAAACTAAGATATGACTTACTTTATAAGGTGACTGTATGGAGTGAAAGAAAATATAGACACCATATATGATATTCTGTATATGTACAATAAATGTGGTTCTCTCATTCTTTGTCCCTGGAACCTAGAAGGTTGTAGGGGCTAACAAACAACCAAATTACTGTTGAAAAATTAGTAAAATTCACGACAATAAATTAAAGATATCTTTCTCACCTTTAAGTCCCTTAAACTCCCATTGTATTATTGTGGCAAACATAAAAGTAACTATTTTATTTTATAAAAAATAATATAGTAAAAATCATGATAGTGTTGGTGGAGAGAAAGTATTTAGATTCACATGTGTATATAGGAAGAATTGCTTCATAACTGACATACTCTTTTAACTTGGCCTTCAGGAATGTGGAAGATTTGTAAGATAAGCAGAGAGCAAGAAAGAAGTTGTATGTAGGAAAAAAGAGCTTTAATAATGTTCAGGAGGTGAGAACCTTTAATTAAGTCAATGACTGACAATATTTTTTACCTATTTTATGCCACATACATGAAAAGAATCCTGTTAGTTGCTTGAAGGAATGCAAATTTGAATTAGATGTAACTACTATTCTTAATTTTTCAGTAAAGAATTCCAGTGTGAAGGATGTTAAAGAGATTTAGAAATATTAGATTATTGAGAGCAAAAACAGAGATGATAGGTCATGTCCTATGTTTTATGCTTCCTTTCCATGACCTAACAATCAGTGCAAATATCTATTAATCCACTATGGTAGCTTGAGCAAGGACATACCCTCAATCCCCTTCACCAGGACTCTCTTGGCAGACTTCATACACAGTTTAATTGTGTTGCCATAAGTATCAATAGCTAATTGCCTTCTTTGGATTTTAATGTTGTTTTAAATTAGCATAATGTCTAAATATAGTAAATATTTATTATGAGGGCTTTATAGACCTAAGATTTTAATTTTGTAATAACAAATTTATCTTTCATATAAATTTTCTAAGGTATTTCATTGAAGCAATATAAAATTGTTGCTCATTTTTCATTTTACCCCCACAAAATTAGTCATTTACGCAACATGTTTTTTACTTAATTTGAAATTTCATATAGGCACAAAGATAATTAACTTATTTGGACAAATGGTGAAAAAGTAGCAGCAAAATTATGTTAATCTTAATTGCAATCATTAATGAATATTGTTTTGAAATATAAGTAAATACTTATAATCTTCCCCTAACTTGGCAAAGGATGATTACATTTTTGTGAAGGAAGAGATATAATCCCCTTAATTAGTATTTTGAGGATATTGAGGCCCATCAGTTTAAATGCTCTGACCAATGTTTTAAAGTTGGTGGGTGCCATAATAAAGACAATAATTTGGGTCTTCAACTACACAGGCAAAAACATGTTCTAAATATTCTTCCATTCTCTAACTTTATTTTTCAAACTACCTGTGATAGTTCCTAAAGCTGCTATGACTTATCTGAGTATTTTTCACCATAAATTAATATTGAAAAAGAAATGTTTATAGTTCCGGGTTATACCATAGCTATCTGATATCCATTGTGATTCATGGGAAATACATAGCTCATCATTTTTGACCATAATTTCATATTTAAAATGCACTTGCACTCCAGAACTATATCCTTTATTAATCAGACTATTGTATTCCTTGCAACAACAAAAATATGTTAAAGTGACCTTTTGTATCCTGTTTTAAGAAAGCTTTCTGTGATTTTCATCTACGTTGAATTACCTTTTCAACTATCATTTTTATACTACTCTTCAAAAAATTAAATATATTACAAATTTTTGTAAAATTTTCAGAGAAACTAAAAAATGTCATTGGAAATGAATCTCTTAATGATAATGATAGGTTTATATTTTTCTTCTTTTTAAGTAGTCAAGTTATCCATGGAAACATTTCTTATTGCTAGAATAATACAGGTTTCAGCATTCATATTGAAACAAAGATGAGTATAGAATTGTGTTGTCTTTTTTTAATACCACTTGTCTGTTTTGACATCAGCCACATAATATGTCAAAGTTTTCTTGGTCCTTCATCATCAATGACTATTTTATCAACTGATTAAATATGAGTTTAAGCCCTTTTTCCTTTTTTGATACATGCCAATGCATTAATCTCCTTATATTCAAATGGAATTTTTATGTAGTCATTTAGAGGCATTCTCTACCTTGTTTGCTGAGATATTTATAAAAAGATCTTCAGTGTGATTTATTAAATGATGATTTAAAAGCTTGTAAAAATTTCACTTACTTGATTCTTATTCTAAATATATAATCAGATTTCTGCCTTCATTTTATGAGGCAGAAATATATAAAAAGATTTTCTCCAACTCTTATGACACATAAACCTAGATATTCTGTCAAATCACAAATTTTCTGGAGCCATTGGATTGCTGAGGACACAAACACCAAAGAACCAGTTAGAGCATTCTATTTCTAGGAGAGGGAGAAGAAGCTAGAGAGATTCTCTCTGAGGTGCAGCTGCAAACAGAAGACCTAAAGCTTAGGGTGGATTAGCTATTGTGACACTTTGACAGATCAGAGAGTATCTTGGGAGAAGACCTCCAAGTTTAGTGACACAATTTGAACTAAAAGTAATAATATATAAGAGACTAAAGAAAGGTAAAAAGCCTAGTCATGAATTTAAAGTTCCTTGATTGAAGAATAAAAGTTAAAGAAGGTTGCATGCACAATATTCCAATTTATTCTTTTTTTTTTTTTTTTTTTTTTGGTCCACAGATATTTACTCATGGAGGTTATTACCACAAATATATTGGTTACAACTTTACTTTTTTTTGTAAATTGTGAAAGGGAAAGTGAGAAGGAGAAGAAGAATATGCCCTCAACATTGGAAACATACTCTTTGCAGATCAATTTTAGGAGCACATTATATGATCATTGAGAATGTGAAAGCTACATTTCTTAAAACTCCTTTTTGTCTATGTACACCTTGAGAAGAGTTTTAGGACACCCAGGGATATACAGACACACATTAGAACACTTTGACCTAGATTGACATTATAAAGAAAAGCACACCTAAGATGGATGCTTGAGGTTGTCTCATTTAATGGCTGCCAACATTGGAGATTCTTTAAGGTAAATGCAGCTCCCACACTGGCTCTGGGTCATATGGGTGAGAAGAAAGAAAGCAACAGGATTTTTTTACTTTGACTTTGGTGAAATTACACCTGCCTGTGCCTCAGTCATCTCTGAGAGGTGAGTAAACAAAGAGCTGATACCTTGTTCAGATATTATGATTATTAAACTACTTAATATTATATAATATTTAAGAACTTTGGGTGAGTTTTTAAGAAGATTAAATGAATGGATACTTCTACAATATTTAAACCAGATTCTGGCTTATAACTGCCCAACTGTGTAAGCTAATAATGTAATTTTTTGACCAAGAGGTTCATTACCTTTCTGGTATTTGAAAGAATTCTGCTGTGGTCTTAGACCCTAAGGCCAGTAGGAAGATAGGAGATATTGTAATACTATGAGAAAGGGAAATTCATAAGAAATATTCATGTAATTTCAGAATGGCATAAGAGCTGTAACTCACATATACAATACTGGGATGTAGAATTCCATAAGGCACCAAGAAATTTAGAAAGAATCATGTGTAACATTAAATAATTGTTTCACAAATTAGTCTTAAAAAACAAATCCTGATGATATGCCATAGAGATTGTTTGCCTCTGGTGCCCTCTATAGAGTTAGTTTTATTTTTAATCTTTTTTATTCCATAGGGAATAATACCTTTGGGGAATTTAAGGTCACCAGTTCCAAGTAGCTTAATTATGGTATAAAGTCTTAACTCTATTTTCACACATTCTGACATCTTTGGGATCAGGGAGGAAATGTCTGTCCATCAGATTTATCAGCTAGAACTAGAATCTGGTTATTTGAAAATGGAAATGAATTTATTTTCTAAGCAAATATCATTTTTAAAAGTATGTCTAATTCAGCTTCTCTAAGTAGAGAACTTTTAACAGAATCCATATTATGATGCACTTATGATATGAAATACTTCTTTTGTCATTAAGAGATGGTTGGTGGAAAATAAGGGTAATTTCATCTGAATTCAAAACATTGCAACACATCTATTAGTGTGTGAAAGAATAGAGATTAAACAAAATGGTATATTACTTCCTTATAGCTTTATCTCCTAGCTTTTGCTTTCCTCCTTCTTTCACACCAATTTCCTTAATGGAACCTAGTAAAAATTACCATGGAGCTGCTCTCTAAATATCACCTTAATTCTGAAGGTTGAATTAATATGTTCATGAGCTGGCTATTGGGAGTCATGGACATGTAAACTATCTCTGCTGGAGAAAGGAAATATATTCTTTTAAATTCTCGATTGGGTTTCCCAAAACCTCGTTTCCCACTATAGGCCTAGAAAGTCTGGAAAAAGTTTCCAAGTTTATTTTTTTCTTTTAGCTCTGGGCCAAATAACTCACCTATTTTTTATTAAGTAGAGGAGAAAACTTAACTTCAGGACCACTCTTGTCCCCATTTCTTTAAATTTAGTCCAAGATATGGGAAAAAATCAGGTTCTGTGATTTCTATTCCAACCTATCTGCACTCAATTTTCATTTCACACATGTATGGAGTCAGGTATGTACTCCTCCTGAAATCTAGGACCTCATATTCCCTAACAGGATTGCAGAGGACCCCACCTGGGTAACTTTATATTACTGATATAATGAACTAAAAAAATGTATATTATGTAGTATCACAATAGGTATAGCCATAATTGGAAAGAATTTATTAATTCTTTTATGAAACAGGTGTTAATTACCATGGGGCAGTAAGCATTTCATTGATTCTATTTCAAAGTTCATTAATCACCTAACATATTAGAACATTTGAATTCTGTTGTTGGAATAAGTGAGGAGAACCATGTAAAGCTTCTTTTGATGTTAAAATTATTTTTAATCAGCGGGCTCCACTGAGGTATTTAGCATTTGGAATAATTTCAAAATAGTATTTTTCCTATAACTCATATAAACAGTGTTTGATATCAAGATTCCCTTTCGCTGAAGTTAATATAAAATAATTTTCTTCTATTAGTCTTTTCCCAGGGCATAGACAAAAAATTTTGTGTTTTTGTGAATATGAAATCTAGTGGCAAATGGTCAAGAGAAACTACAGCACTGTGTCAGAGTTCATTCATGGGGTTGTCAGACCTCCCAGCTGAGTGTCTTCTTCTTCCTGGTCTTCCTTCTTATCTATGGAATCACAGTGATGGCAACCTGGGCATGATCACAGTGATCCAGGCCAGCTCTCAGCTGCACACCCCCATGTACATTTTCCTGAGCCACTTGTCTTTTGTGGATTTCTGCTACTCCACCATTATTGTGCCTAAAATGTTAGCCAATATCTTAAGCAAGGACAAAGCCATATCCTTTCTGGATTGCATGGTACAACTCTACTTATTTTGTAATTATGCAATCATGGAGGTCATCCTGCTGACTGTGATGGCCCATGACTGCTTTGTGGCTATCTGTAACCCTCTGCTGTACATGGTGATCATGTCATGGAAGTTCTCTATGGAACTAGTATCTGCCTGCTATCTCTGTGGAGTAGCATGTTCTCTGATTCACATGTGTTTAGCTCTTGAGATCCCATCCTATAGATCAAATGTGATTAAGCACTTCTTCTGTGATTTACCCCCTATCTTATCTCTTGCCTGCTCTGATGTGTCTATGAATGAACTGCTGTTGTTTATTGTGGCCACTTTCAATGTGATCATCACCATAGCGATCATCCTCACCTCCTATTTATTTATTCTCATCACCACCCTGAGGATGCACTCTGCAGAAGGAAGGTGCAAAGCCTTTTCCAGCTGTGCCTCCCACTTCACAGCCATTGTTGTTTTCCATGGAACAATTCTTTTCATTTATTGCAGGCCCAGTTCTGATTACAGTCTGGAAACTGATAAAGTGGCCACAGTCTTCTATACTATGGTGATTCTCATGTTGAACCCCCTGATCTACAGCCTGAGAAACAAAGACATCAAGGAAAGTAGTGAGATTGAAATTACTTTCTGCAAGGCCAATTTCTTAGCTGGTCTCAGGTTTTTGAAAGGAAGCTTCAAGGAGGAGCTTGTGCTTTAGTGGATGCAGATAAAATGGAAGAAGGAAGGACATGAAAATCTAGGGGACTGTTCATGCTTCTTTCATGTCTTTTTGTCTTTGAGCTTTATTTTAAAATCTCCTTTATTTGATAGAACATAGTAAAAATGTGTCTGTCACCTTTGTTTCTCTTCTCTAATCTCTAAGCATTTTGAGAGGCTTTGTGGACAGTAATCTTAAACTTCAAGTTTTTGGTTGAAGGTAACACAATATATCTCTAATAAATTCACTAGTCATTTCTTTCCATAGCACTTAATGCATCTAACTGGTTGTATTGAATTGACATCATTTTTCTCTAGGGAATCAATATATATTTTTGTCATATTATATAATTATTCTTAAAAATTTGGAAGGAATTTTCCATGTGCTTAAGTGAACTTGCAGAAATTATTTTAGTTACTTTTGCTTAATTCCATTTTTTATTTATTTTTTATTGTAAGGTTTAAATTTTTGAAAATTAAAAAAAGGTTTTCATCTTTAAAATGGAGGTAATAATAATACTCTACCTATCCTATTAAATTGTAGTGAAAATTATATAAATAATGTATTTAATTTCTTAGTGATGGAAAAGTGGATGCGGCTTGAGCAATTGAGCTCCTGCCTACCACATGGGACATCCTGTGTTCAGCTCCCGGTGTCTCCTAAAGAAGATGTGCTGGCATGACACCCTGGTGCGGTGAATTGATGCAACAAGATGTTGCAACAAGAGACACAAGGAGGAAAAACATAATATGAGACACAACAAAGCAGAGAGCAGAGGTGCCTCAAGCAATCAGGTGCCTTCCTCCCACATGGGAAGTCCCAGGTTTAGTTCCCGGTACCTCCTTAAAAAAAGGAAGACAAACACACAACTAACAGACACAGCACATGCAAACAATGAAGGGGTGGAGAGAAATAAATCAATAAAATAATTCTTAAAAAAACATTCTTAGTGATGGATAGAGTAGACTATAATTGATTAATGCACTAGCTGCTGTTATTAATATTAGTTTTACTTTTACTTTTTGTTCTGTATTTTACCTTAATTCTTGGTTAAACAAGCATATCAGATAATTCATTTCTTTCCTTTTACAAATTCCCATGACTTTGTTATTGTTTTTGGGTTCTGTGATTTTATTTTAACCATTCTCTACATTTCTAATTCTTACTCATTATATTAGATTCCTGTGGCTCCTGAACAAATTACCACAATCTTGGAGGCTTGAAATAACGGATATTTATTTCTTAAACTGCTGATGTTCAGAAATCTGATGTCAGTATATTGGACCCAAATCAAGCTGTCTGCAGGATTTCACTCTATCTTAGGTCTCTAAGGGAGACTCCATGCATATCTTCTGGAGGCTGCTGGCATTCCTTGGCTTGTGGCCTTATTGCTGCAATAGTCAAGGAATCTTCAAATATTTCTATGCTCCATCTTTACAAAACTCTTCTGTGTGTGTGTGTGTGTGTGTGTGTGAATGAAATTACCTTCTTCCTTTCACTATTAGAACACTTGTGATGGCATTTTGACCACATAATCCAAAATAATATTCCCAACTGAAAAGACTTAAAGCATATTTGCAAAGAACTTCTTCTACATGAGGTAGCATTTATGGGTCCCAGTGAAAATCAAATATGTTATTTATGAGGGGGGGAATCTTCAAGCTTAAAACACCTATCCCATCTTTTAAAAATCAAATCATAATTTGCATTCCTACATTCCTATACTCTTAATACTGCATTTGTTCTCTCACTTCAAATATCATTTGGTGTTTTTTATTGTCTGCATTTTAAATAAAGTCACTTATTTAAATGCAACATTGATTCTTGTTGTGATAATGAATTGGGAAGAGCACTTGTCTTGAAATTAAACAATTGGGTCCAGGATCTGACTCTGATTAGTGACTCTGAGCAAGACACTTAAGTGCTTTAACCTCAGTTTTCTTAAATATAAACTGAGGATAAATTGCCTTCCTGGGTGAGTTACTCTGGAGAATGCAGTATTATTAACTTTTCTTATAAAGGAATCTATGAGGTTATGGGCCATGTATTAACCATTTAGAAATATTTCAGTGTTCCTGGTACAAAAAGCTACTCATTAGCTCAATAAAATAAGTGAATATATACTTGCTGAAAGAAGGGAGTTATGATGTTCTTAAAATGAAAATATGACAGTGCATTTATCCTCAAATATTTTAAATGAGGTGATAATTCAATATCATCTGAGAAACTGCATTTATGATGAAGGTAAGAAAAATCTTTCACCTTTGCTTCTCCCACTATAGCAGGGTTTCTCAGCGTTGGTACTATTGACACTTTGGAGAAGACAATTATAGCAGTGGAGTTCTGACCTGGGCAAGTAGGATTTTTAGCAGCACCCACAGCCTCTATTCACGCAATGTCAGTACCACCCCTACTAACTCCCAAATTATAGTAAGCAAAAATATTCCTAGACCTTGACAAAAGTCCCCTGGGGAACAAAATCACCCATGTTGGGAACCACTGAACTGGAGAGTATTGATATACAAAGCTCTAATCTCCTCAGCCAACCTTTCAATATTGAACTTCCCTATATGTAAGAAGTCTTTTCAGCTACCCAAGCTCAAGCATTTTACTGTGTTATTAATTTAATCTTTTCTTCAGAACTTACAGTGCCCCCTTACTTTGGCATTTTAAGGCCTCAGAGATATACAGTTAATGTCATGTTATTGAAGATAAGTATCTGCCACACTATCTAACTGAGATATGGCTGCAATGAGTCTAAAGACATCACTATGCTATTAGCAAGAAGACAACTTGCCTTTTTAGCTCTAGCCTTCAGATCTAGCTTCACAGAAATCTTGAAATATCAAGTTACTTCATTGGCTACGATACTGCCACTGCACAAAGCTTCCAGTTGGCACTTGGTATTAATCCCTCGTTGCCAGGGAGGCTCATCCCCGGGAGTCATGTCCCACGTTGGGGGGAAGGTAATGCAATCATATGCTGAGTTTGGCTTAGAGAGAGGCCACATTTGAGCAACAAGGAGGCTCTCAGGTGGCAACCCTTAGGCACCCCACAACTGCAGGCTAAGTCTCATTTACAAGAGCAAAGACTCACAAGGGTAGTCATCAATAAAAAAAAAACCACATCAGTGGGTCATCCTATTTTGACAGGCACTGTCCCTACACTCAGAGGACTATTGCTGCTCCCTTGGAGACTGTGGCAGAGCTCTCCAGGCTAGGAATTCAGCTTCCCTCATTTATTGTGTGATTATCCACCCATCGTGACCATGCCCCATCCCCCGATCCTTTGAATGATTTTGTATATCATTCATGTATATTCGGTTGAACCAATCCCCACGAAACCCCTCCCAGACACCCTCCCGCCAATAATCCCCCGCAGTACCCATTGTAACCCTTCTGTGATCCAAATCCTCCATGAACATTTAGTCCATAAAATAATCAAATACACTTACTAGGAAAAAGAAACAAGTGTGATAAGCTTTCATGCAAGAGACAAACATAAGGAAACTCAGGGGGAAAAAAAAAGAGAGAAGGTAAAAAAAACAAATAATCAAACAAAGAACAAAACAAAATAAAATATAA
>JAKSZT010020697.1:2588563-2710306 GCA_026826555.1 Tolypeutes matacus
AATGAGATGAATATTTAACTTGTGTAGGCAGTGTAGAGTACTAGGAAAAAATATGGAGTTCCTACAATGGACTGGGAAAACAAATGGAGGAATATAAATATATATAGTAATTTAGAAGGCTAGAATTATGAGTAGGGAGAGAAATAGTAGAGAAAGGTCTGAAAGGAAAAAGCTAATACTAATTTTAAAAAAAAGAAAAAAGAATAAGAAGAAAACAAAATAGATGGGATAGAAATTGACACCCTTAAGTTGTGGGCCTATGAAAAAATGTTGTCTCTAAGACCCACAACAGAAAACAGAAGGCAGAAAGATGCAGGAAGGATAAGCGGTAGTTTGTAATACAGAATCAATATATACAGCTAGTGAGAAATTACTGAATAAGAAGCCCTGCAAAGAAGCGACCAGGTGGCAGCACCTATTTAAAAAAAAAAAAATAGAAGGAAAAAGGAAGGGGGGAGGAAAACGGGAATAATAGCAATAGACCGGAGAGTAACAGAGAGAAACCAAAGATCCACAAAGGCATGCAGTCAAACAGAGCTAGGGGGGGTCAATGATTCCCCTAGGGTCCACGTGGATCCTTCCTGCCTATTTGTGTTTATCAATGAATTTCCCCACAGGGTTCTATATGCAGGTCCTGAAGCAGCTTTTAGCTATAAAACTAAATTAAAAAGAATTTATTTTTCATTTGTTGAGGTGACCTCACTTTTTTTTTTTTTTTAGCCAAATGCAGCACCCAAAATAATTCCTCCTCTAGACCAACCCCCTTATGGAAGGGAACCCAGCTGGGCCCGTGGAAATTAATCAAGCATGTCCCACTTTCTGAACTCCCCAGGTTAACTGAAGCTCTGATGTTAGTCAGTGAGGAGTGCTAAAGATGGCGGATTCCGCCCCTTCTGGCGCCGAGCTCCAGCGTCACCGGGCTGCTCAGTAAATCAGTTTGAGTGCAGATTCACGTCTGCTCTCAGCCTGATGCTGCTTCAGGTCGGCTTATCTGCTCCCCAAAGCTATGGGGCAGTGCAGGCAGCCAGATCAATGTCTAAAAATATAAAATACCCTTCCCTGTCTTCCAACCGAACTCTCCCTTTTTTGGGAAGTGTCCCTTCCTCCTGGCTCCGCAGTGGCCTGGGTCTTATCCCTGGGTGGCTAGGGAAATCAGCTCCATTCCCCGACCAAAATCCCCCCTCCGGTTCACCGGGTGCTGATTAGCTCGTTTGCTCTGTTCACACAAGGTCCAAGGGACGCCAGGCAGCCAGATCCCCAGAAAATAAAACTTTTTCACCCCGCCCGCGGCTCCAAATGGCCATTTTATTTATTTTTTCCCTAACCGCTGGGCTCAGCTGCCTGTGGCGACCTCCACTGGCAGCCTCAAAACTCACGAATCTCCACCGTTCGGTCCATGCCACCAATCCGCGCAAATATATGTCCCAAGCTTCTCAATCCACGTGTGCACAGCACAGACCCCCGGGCAGGACCCCGTCCACAATCCGCCTTGCTCTGGGAGCTTGCAGTGTGCGCCCTCCTACACTAACGCCATCTTGCGTCCTCTCCCAGTGTTTTCTTAATGTACTTTACTTCTTTAGTCATATTTTCTTTAAATTCTTTGAAGTGATTTAGAAGAGTTGTGTGATTATCATTGATTAATTGTATTAAATCCAGTATCTCTTCAGGATATTTGGTTTGTTCTTTTGCCTGGGCCATCACTTCCTATTTCATAGTATGGCTCATAATTTTTTGCTGATATCTAGGTATCTGAATATGTTGTTAATTTTAGTCCATTTTTCAGTTGGCATGCTTGCCTTCTCTAAATTATGTTTCCTATTTTCTTCAGTTAAAATTAATTTTATTGCACAAGTAAATAGTTTGTAAAACAGTTTTGTGAAAGAAGCATTCAAATATATTTAATAAAAACATGGTAGCTTTCCTGTATTATCTCCAAAATCATTTATATTATGCATACCCAAGCTATCTTAGTATAAACAATAATGATCTCACCCCCAAAATATTATGGGATGCCATTTAATCTTTTAAACTATATTTTCATTTGAATGGATGGTAAGTGAGTCAGAAGTCATATATTTTATTCAGATTTTGTATTGGAAGGGAAAGGAGCTCTAAAATGGACTTCCTGTCCAAGAAACCTCAAGCGGTCAGGATTAGTTTCATTTATCATCTAGGTTAAAGCAAGCAATTTTAATGAGAATATGCACATTTATTCTGAATTATAAACCTATTTTATAAAAGAAGTATCAAGATTGACAGAAAATCTGTGGTTCCTACTGACCAGACCCAGAGGTAACATAGAAAGAAGCAAGGAAACAAAATAAGAAGAAAAAGTGTCAAAGAGAAAAGTTAGCACACACACAGAACCACCAGCTAAATAAAACTCTAGAGGAGAGAGAGATGTTAATCAACTGACTAAACCCAGCAAGATAAAATGATGACTAGAGGACAAGAAAAAATTACAAACCACACTGAGAAACAGGAAGACATGGCCCACTACAAAAAACAAACGAAAAACCAAGAATATATGCAGAACATTGAACAACTAATCAAAGATTCCCAAACAAATATCATGAACCAAATTAATGAAGTGAAGGAAGAGATTAAGGATATAAAGAGGGAAGCGGCTGTGGCTCAATCAGTAGGGCTCCCGTTTACCATATGGGAGGCCCCGGGTTTGGTTCCCGGGGCCTCCTGGTGAAGGCAAGCCTGCCCGCACGGCGTGGTTAGCTGACCCAGTGAGCACGAGCAGCAAGGGGGGGATAAATGAATAAATAAATAAAATCTATAAAAAAAAACAAAAGGATATAAAGAAGACACTGGGAGAAAATACTGAAGAAATTGTAAACATACGCAAAAAGATAACTGATATGATGGTGATCAATGGCACAATCCAAGAAATCAAAAAGACGCTGGATTCACATAAGAGCAGATTTGAACAGGCAGAAGAAAGAATTAGTGATGTGGAAGACAATACAGCTGAAATCAAACAGATATTAGAACAGATAGACAAAAAAAAAAATAGAAAAAATCCAGCAAGGACTCAGGGATTTAACTGACAACACAAAACGCACAAGCATATGCATTATGGGCATCCCAAAAGGAGAAGAGAAGGGAAAGGGAACAGAAGGAGTGTTGAAGGAAATAATTGCTGAAAACTTCCCAACCCTATTGAGAGAGATGGATGTGCAGATCCCGGAAGCAAAGTGCACCCAAAACAGTATAAATCCCAACAGGCCAACACCAAGACATATACTTGTCAAAAAGTCCAATGCTCAAGACAAAGAAAAATACTCAAGACAACAAGAGAAAAGAATACCATCACATACAACAGAAGCAGAATAAGATTAAGTGCTGATTTCTCATGTAAAAACCATGGAGGAAAGAAGACAGTGGTGTGACATAGTCAAAGTACTAAAAGAAAAAAAAATCCCAGCCACGCATACTCTACCCAGCAAAACTGGCATTCAAAAATGATGGAGAGTTCAAAATATTCACAGATAAACAGAAATTAAGAGAGTATGTCAATAAGAAACTGGCACTTCAAGAAATACTAAAGGAAGTTCTACAAGTTGAAAGGAAAAATCAAGGGAGAGAGAGTTGGAGGAGAGTTTAAAAACAACTAAAAAGACAAAAACAGAAACAAAACAACATATGACATACATTAATCCTAAGAAAATATGGCTAAAGTAAGAAATTCATTGCAAGTAATAACACTGAATGTTAATGGATTAAATTCACCATTCAAGAGACACAGATTGGCAGAAGGGATAAAGAAATATGATCCATCTATATGCTGTCTACAAGAACACACCTTCGACCCAGGAATTCAAGGAGGCTGAAAGTAAATGGCTGGAAAACAATTTTACAAGCTAACAATAGCAAAAAAGGGCAGAAGTAGCTATTCTAATATCAGACAAAATAGACTTTAAAGGCAAAACTATTGTAAGAGACAAAGATGGACACTATATATTAGTAAAAGGGGTAATATCTTAAGAAGAGAGAACAATCATCAACATTTACACACCTAATTGGGGTGCCTCAGAATACATGAGGCAAACTGTGGAAAAGTTAAGTGGAGAAACAAATGCTTCTACAATTATAGTGGGGGACTTTAATACACCATTACCATCATTAGACAGAACATCTAGACAGAGAATCAACAAAGAAACAAAGACTCTCAATAATACATTAGAGGACCTGGACTTAATAGACATATACAGACCACTACACCCAAATACAGCAGGATTTACATTCTTCTCAAGTGCACATGGATCATACTCCAAGATAGACCACATGTTAGGCCATAGAAAAACTTTCAATAAATTCAACAAGATTGAGATTATACAAAGTAATTTCTCTGATCACAATGGAATGAAATTGGAAATCACTAAGGGCCAGAGAAACAGATAAGGCACAAGGATATGGAAGTTAAACAACACACTCTTAGACAAACAATGGGTCAAGGAGGAAATCTCAAAAGAAATCAGTAACTACCTTGAAACTAATGAAAAGGACAACACAACATATCAAAACATATGGGATGCAGCGAAAGCAGTCCTGAGAGGGAAGCTCATAGCCATAAATACGTATATTAAAAAAGAAGAAAGAGCTAAAATTGAAGACCTAACTGCACACTTGGAGGAATTGGAAAAACAACAACAAAATAAACCTAAAGGAAGTAGAAAGAAGGAAATTACAAAGATTAGAGTAGAACTAAATGAAATAGAGAATAAGAAAGCACTGGAAACAATAAACAAAACCAAAAGCTGGTTCTTCGAGAATATCAATAAAATTGACAAATCCTTAGCCAGACTAACAAAGAAAAACAAGAGGACAGATGCAAATATACAAAATAAGGAATGAGGAAGGGGATATCAGTATTAACCCGACAGAAATAAAGAGTATCACAAGAGGATACTTTGAAAAATTATATGCCAACAAGAATGATAATTGACAAGTTTCTAGAAATGCACAAACAACCTACAGTGATGAAAGAAGAAATTGGTGAACTCAACAGTCCAATTAGAGATAAAGAGATAGAATCAGTCGTCAAAAACCTCCCAACTAAGAAGAGCCCAGGACCAGATGGCTTCACAGCTGAATTCTACCAAACATTCCAGAAAGAGCTAACACCAATTCTACTTAAGCTCTTCCAAAAAATAGAAGTATAAGGAATATTGCCTAACTTATTCTACGATGCCAATGTTATCCTAATACCAAAACCAAACAAAGATACCACTAGAAAGGAAAACTACAGACCAATTTCTCTAATGAAACTAGATGATAAAATCCTCAACAAAATACTTGCTAATCGCATTCTACAACATATCAAATGATTATACACCATGACCAAGCGGGTTTCATCCCGGGTATGCAAGGATGGTTCAATATAAGAAAATCAATCAATGTAATACACCACGTAAACAGATTGAAAGAAAAGAATCACATTATCATTTATATAGAAGCAGAAAAAGCATTTTACAAAAATACAGCACTCTTTCCTGATAAAAACACTGCAAAAGATAGGAATAGAAGGAAACTTTCTGAATATGATAAAGAGTGTATATGAAAAACCCAAAGCGAACATCATCTTCAATGGTGAAATCCTAAAAGCCTTCCGTCTGAGATCGGGAACAAGGCAAGGATGCCAACAATCACCACTCCATTTAAACATTGTCTTGGAAGTACTTGCTCAAGCACTGAGGCAAGAAAAAGATATAAAAGGCATCCAGATTGGGAAACAAGAAGTAAAACTTTCGTAATTTGCAGACGACATGATCCTATACATAGAAAGCCCTGAGAAATCTACAACAAAGCTTCTAGAACTTATAAAGGATTTCAATAATGTTGCAGGCTATAAGATCAATGCTCAAAAATCAGTAGCATTTCTATACACAAATAACAAGCAATCAAAGAAGGAAATAAAGAAAAAAATACCATTTACAATAGTACCTAAAAGAATCAAATACCTAGGAATAAATTTAACTAAAGATTTAAAGGACTTATATACAGAAAACTACACAACACTTTTAAAGGAAATCAAAGAAGACTTAAATAAATGGAAAGATTCCCTGTTCATGGATAGGAAGACTAAACATCATCAAGATGTCTATCATACCCAAACTAATCTACAGATTTAATGCAATCCCAATAAGAATCAACACTATATTTTTTAAGGAACTGGAAAATCTAACCACAAAATATATTTGGAGAGGTAAGAGGCCCCAAATTACCAAAGACATATTGAAAAAGAAAAATGAAGTTGGAGGTATCACATTACCGGACTTTAAAACATATTACAAAGCTACAGGGATCAAAACTGTGTGCTATTGGCACAAGGATAGACCTACTGACCAATGGAATTGAATTCAGAGTTCTGATATAGATCCTTGCATATACAGTCATCTGATATTTGACAAGGCTACCAAGCCCACTCAGTTGGGAGAGAATGGCCTCTTTAACAAGTGGTGCTTGGAGAACTGGATATCCATACCCAAAAGAATGAGAGAAGAATACCATCTCACACCTTATACAAAAATCAACTCAAGATGGATCAAAGATCTAAATATAAGAGCCAAAACCATAAAGACCTTGGAAGATAATGTAGGGAAGCATCTAGAGGAACTTTTAATAGGAAATGGTTTCATGAACTTCACAGCCAAATCACAAGCAGCAAGAGAAAAAATAGATAAATGGGATCTCCTCAAAATAATAAACTTCTGCACCTCAAAGGACCTTATTAAGAAAATAAAAAGGCAGCCTACCCAATGGGAGAAAATATTTGGCAACCATATATCTGATAAGAACATAATATCCTGAATATATAAAGAAATCCTACACCTTGAAAATAAAAGGACAAACAACCCATTTAAAAAATGGACAAGTGAACTGAAAAGACACTTCTCCAAGGAAGAAATACAAATGGCTAAAAAGCACATGAAAAAATGCTCAACATCGCTTGCTATCAGGGAAATGCAAATCAAAACTACAATGAGGTACCATCTTACACCCGTCAGAATGGCAGCTATTAAAAAAACAGCAGACTCTAAGTGTTGGAGAGGATGTGGAGGAATAGGTACCCTCATCCAATGTTGGTGGGATTGTGGAATGGTCCAGCCACTGTGGAGGACAGTTTGGCGGTTCCTCAGAAAACTAACAATAGATTTTCCATATGATCCAGCAGTTCCACTGCTGGGTATATACCCAGAAGAGCTGAAAGCAAAGACATGAACAGATATATGCACACCAATGTTCATAGCAGCATTGTTCACCATTGCTAAAAGTTAGAATCAGCCCCAGTCCCCATCAACAGATGAATGGATAAGCAAAATGTGGTACATACATACAATGGAATATTACTGAGCTCTAAGAAGGAATAAAGTGCTAACACATGGAATAACGTGGATGAATCTTGAAGACCTTATGTTGAGTGAAGCCAGCCAGGCATTGAAGGATTAACAATATATGACCTAACTGATTTGAACGGAGGAAAGTGAGCAGTCTCTGAGAACCATTGTCTGAAAGATAAGGTAGCAAGGGAGAGAAAGAGAAGAGTAGGCTTTGAGCCATCACCCATATGGACATAATCTATGGTAAAGGGATAGAGTATAGTTGCATATTGAAGGATAGGACAGATGGATAGTAATATTACTGGGTTTGGTGGTGCAGCATTGACAGGTGGGTAGATTAGGAAGGGCAAGTTGGAATACCCAGGGCATGTAACTATGAATCTTGTCATGCCATGAGTCAAGACAGGGGAGTGTCATATGCCCCAGGGGGATGGGGAGGAAGGAACAGTTAAGGTTAAAAGAGGTATTTAGTGGTCATGGGAAAGGTTTTTCATTACCTTACAGTAATGGACACAGGACATGGTAAATATCATCAAAACTTATTAAGCTGTATCGTCTAAATTGTGAACTATACTGTAAACCATTGACAATGTTTAGTTGCTATATTTTACTATCTGTATAACTGTTATAACAATGCTAACATCCATAAAAAAACAAAAAGGTTTTAATATGGGGTGGGGAAGGAGGAGGGAGGTTGGGTATGTGGGAGTCTCTGGTATTCCGTGTGTGACTTTGCTGTAACCTAAAACTTCTTTGAAAATTAAATCAATATTTGGGAGACACTGGAGAATGAGAGGGGGGAAGGTTTCATGGTACATTGGACATCCGATAATACAGTGATAAAAGGAAAAAAGAATAATTTTTTTAAAAAGGATTTTTTTTTGTTTTTTTTCCCATTTTTTTGAATGTCCCAATCTGCTAATTGTATTTTATTTTTAGTTTAGTTTTTTTCTTCTGAGTTTCCTTGTACTTATCTCTTGCATTTAAGCTTATCACTATTATTTCTTTCTCCTATTAATTTTATTTGGTTATTATATGGGCTTCATGTTCAGGGAAGGTTTAGATCACAGAAGGGTTACAATGGGGGCTATAGAGGAGCATTTGTGGGGGTGTCTGGGATGGGGGATTCATTGGAGTAAGTTCATCTGAATATACATGAAAGATATATAAAATTGTTCAAATGATCAAGGGATGGGGCATGGTCATGGTGGGTAGACAATCACTCAATAAATGAGGGGATCTTAATTCCCAGTCTGGATAGTTCTGCCACATTCTCCAAGGGAGCAGCAACAGTCCCTGGAGTGCAGGGGCAGTGTCTGGCAAAATAGGATGGCCTACTGATGGGTTCTTGTTATTGATGACTAGCCTTATGAGTCTTTGCTCTTGTAATAGAAACTTAGCCTACTGTTATGGGGTGCCTAAGGGTTGCCACCTGAGAGCCTCTTTGTTGCTCAAATGAGGCCTCTCTTTAAGCCAAACTCAGCATATGAATGCATTACCTTCCCCCCAATGTGGGACATGACTCCCAGGGATGAGCCTCCCTGGCAATGAGGGATTAATACCAAGGGCCAACTGGCAACATGATTGGAAAAATACCTTGAATAAAAGGGGGAAAAGGTAAAGAGAAATGTTTTCATGTGGCTAAGAGACTTCAAAGAGAATCAGGAGGTCATCCCAGAGGTAACGCTTATGCACACCTCAGTAGGACCTCATAGAACAGCAAAGTGGATATCACCCCACACAGAGGGGCTCCTGAGGGCTCTGGAGACACCCAGGTCCTATATAAGTGGGGATAGCCCCAGAAATTGATGCCTTATTAGTGGGCTCTACTTTGGAATCTGTGCTCCTGAGAGTGACAGAGTTGGACTCAAATAAGATCTCCCTGCACATGGTACCACAGTCCCTTCTATTCAAACCTATATGTAATGCTGGAGATTTTAGGTGTAATTCCAGAGACTGGAGCCTCTCTGGCCTACCTACGTGCCAGCTGTGCCTGGAATCTCGGTGGAGATGCAACTTCCACCCTACAGCTCAATGGACTCATCCAAGTCACCTGGCAAGGAGACGACAATGGGCAACAGCCAGCCCAGGGAATGGAGAGGGCCTGCAGCTGTAGGCAGGATAATCCCACCCACTGTATCCATGGGATATAAGCCTTCTCTCACTTGGAGGTGGAGTGGACATCACCATCCCAGACTCCTCAGGATTGGAGGAAGAGCTATGGACTAGAGTGGACTTAATGGTATTCTGTTGTAGACATATTGTGATTCAAGCAATGGAAGAAATTATGATAGTGAGGTGGAGTCAGTGGCCACTGGATGCTTTTGGGGCAGGGAGGAGAAGGGCAGTTGAAAAACAGGGGCTTTTTAGGGACTTGGGGTTTATCCTGAGTGGCGTTGTGGCAACAAATGTAGACCATTTTACATCAGCATATATCATGCAGAACTGTGTGGGAGAGAGTGTGGCCTACGATGTGAAATGTGGGTTATGCTTGGTGGCAAGGCCCCAGATGTGTATATCCATTACGGGTGATGTGCCACATTGATGAAGGATGTTTGTGTAGGATGTTGTGAGAGGTGTGGGATGTGGGGAAAATGGGAATCCCTGTAATTTCTGTGTAATATCTAGGTAATCTAGGCACCTTTTAAAATATATATATAAAATTACATTTATGTAAGCAAATGCACATATATGCATATATATTTATATATCATTTTACAAATATTGGTATGTATTGTGAAAAATTTGATTTTTACCCACAATAAAAAATTCTAAAAAATAAATAAATAAAAAATAAAAGAAGTATCAACTACAACCTACAACTCATCTATGATAGTTCCCCAAATCATCCACATCTTCATTAATCACTGTTTTTCTCTAAATCATCTGTCTTATTCAGTCTTTTCTTTGCAACACATGAACGTATGTACAACATGAGTGTGTTGGGGTGGGATCTTCGATCTTTATTATTCATTTTTCCTTTTTCTTCATCTACAGTATAAGTATCTTACAGTATTTTATATAATTTTCTATGCAATTAATACTGTGTTTTTATATAATAATTGATTTACAACTCCTTGGAAAAATTACAACTGATTCAAATTGATTGCTTTTCTAGAATAATTCTCAATGTATAAGAAGAAACTTTATTACAAAACTCTGCCTCCTTCCCTTAATAGAATAAAACATGCATTAATTATGTGTATGTGTGTTGTGTGTATAAAGGAATTCTAACCTTTTCATTCATCATTGCAGAAGAAAAACTGTGCCTCATTGTTTGCACGATATGGTAGATTACTTCTATATTATGTGTTAAATAATTCGAAAGACATGGAATCATTGCACTGAATAGACACACCTATAAACATGTGCAAAGAATCTTAATGTTGGACAATGAACAAGAGCTCAGTTTCAAAAACAGTAGAAAAAATAGGACAGAAGTAACCATCCATGCAAAACTTGGGCATCATGGGTATTTTCTGTGACTGAGAAAAATAAAGTCAAATAATAATTTCATTTATCATCTACAATACTTCAAACTAAATACTAAAGCACTAAAGATATATAGACATTCTGCAATCATTATCTTATACAATTGTCCCAATGAAAATTTGATTTTAGGGATTGTTAAAGATGCTGTAACTGAAAACAAGGAAGGTAAGAAAATTGTAGGTAGTAGGTGACACTCCTAAATTATTACTTCAGTTCTCTAAGACTACAAATCCCATGCTTTTCTTTCAGTACAATATTCTACAATATTGTAACCATGATTTAATCACTTATATAATTCAATCTAGACCCTAACAGATGGAAGATGATCAAAATTATTGAATGAATCTCCACATCTTTCTAGAATAGCTTGTATCATGCACCCCACCTCTGATGATAGAACCATTGCCCTCAGAATTGCTATCCCCTTTATTATGCCTGCTCTTTTTGTAAGTTTTTCTCTCATTCTTTGATCCCCTCTCTACATTGTTCCCATCTGTCCATGAAGAGTAATGCATTTGAAAATGAAACTAAAAGTAGGTGTTAAAACAATTAACAAGGTAAAGCAACAACAGACCTGATAATCAATAATCTATTCAAGACATTATTGCATCAATTTTTATCTATAAAAGGGAACAACAATTGTGTGAATATTAAGTTAGATTCTTGATGTTAAACTATGTGTAAAGTAAAAAATATATTCTAATCCTATCCAAATTGTGTTCAACTTCTAAAAAAGGCTTCTCAAAATTTGGAGCTGTATTTACTGAGTTTTGGAAAATATTAGAAGTCTATTTATACAACTCAGAAAGAAAATCACTAGATAATTCAGCTACATGTTGACATCTTTATTCATTCACACACTTCATGTTTATTTTTCTGGTCACCCCAGTGAAATAATGATTTTCTCTGATGTAAGGATTGTGTTAACAGCTACCAAATCTTTCATGAAAATGAATATATTGCTTATATTCAAAACAAGTTTATAAAATTAAATTGAAGAAAGGAAACAAAAATCAGAAATTGGTAAATGCAATTGAGAAGGTTTTTATTTTTTTTCTTGAGGAGAATTCTCTAATGACAAAAATGAAAACAGGTCAATAAATCCCTAATATTTTCAGATTCATTTATCATTGGACTTAACTCTTATCATACAAGAACTTTCTTTATATCAGTAACATATATATATAATCAACTCAATAACACACAACAGTATCACTTATTATTTAGTTATAATTTGATTTTAATGAGATACCCAGATTTAATACATGTAAAACACTTAAATCCATTGTTAACACATATAATCACTGGATAGATGTTAGCACTTATGAAGATGACGACAATGGTACTAATCTTTGATATATTGGCCCATTACATTACAAAGTGGTTTGCATTTTGTTTCATTTGATTTTACTCTCAGAAAAGTCAGAAAACTTCAAAGGCTATATGAAATAATATTTGAAAATTTTTTAAAAAATCAAGAACTTTATTTCATTTACTGGAATTTAATGTTTTTTGCTGAAGCTTAAAAAAAGTACAGATACAAGCCAAATAAATTTGATGTTGGAAAAAAATAGTTCAGGCTTACCTGTTTGTATTGAGGGAAATTTCATGCTTACCTTTGTTGATAGAGGTAAAAAGTAGAGATAAAATTAGGAAAAACATTTTAATGTTATGTAATGTCTTTATTGAACCATGTTATCATCTTCTAAAATATATTCTGCTGTAAGAACAAATAGTAGTCATTAGGGAAGAAAGATTCTCTGCCCTGGGGATCAGCTCCATTCCCATGTTCATTTCTAATTGAATTAAACCATTCTTCCTGCCACTCAAAGAGTTTGGAACAATCAAAAACATATTTGACCATACTATTAGTAAAATATTTTCTCAGTCTCCATAACTTTTGCTGTTAATTTCAAATGTGTTTCATGTGACTTGGCAATAGAGATTCAGTCACATATTGAATAATACATTTATGATATAGTTTTCCAGATATACCTCATAAAGCCTGGGAAATTAGAGCTATGTTTTAGCAGAGTCTGATCAGTGGAAGATTTAAAAGCCATGTGTTCAAATCCCTACCCTTTAGTATATGGCTTCTTGAATTTCTGTCAAATATTTGTAAAATAAAGAAATGATGGCACTTCAGTTGCAGATGGCCCTAATTTTAAAAGACATTGAGAAAGGAAATATGCCCATTTTAAGCCCTAGGGATATATATGTCTAATTTGAGGGTGGGAAACTCACAAAACTTTTAGTCAATTAAGGATAAACAATTAAGAAAATTATAGAAAATTTTAAATTTGCATACAAAATATTAGGATATGTTGATTTCATTAATTGATTCATTTAATACACTTACTTTATGATGCTAAACAGTTCCTTTTCAAACAATGTGGGAACTCACAGGCTATCATAACTGTTTTTTGTAAAATCACAAAGACCATTGGCATATTATGGAAGTTCTGCCCACTTCCACACAAACTTTATCGATATATTTCCCCTGTTCAGATCTTACTGCCTTCTATTTTTTTTACTTTATTTTGTACATTTAATAATTGAAAATATAAACAATTAAAAACTAAAAAGTAAACACAGATGAATAAGTATATACATTTCTCAATTAAATGTAATGGATACATAATTTTTTTTTAATCAAACAATATGTTACACATTATATTTGGTTCACAGTAATGCATTCATACAGTATTTGTCCTTTTGTGTCTGGCTTGCTTCACTCAATATAATGTCCTCCAGGTTCATCCATGTTGTCATATGCTTTACTACTTCATTTCTTCTTACAGCTGCATAATATTCCATCATGTGAATAGACCACAGTTTGTTTATCCATTCATTTGTTAATGACACCTGGGTTGTTTCCTGTTGTAGGATTTTATACGAAAGATTTTCCTGAGTCAATGTGTGCAGAATTGTTCAAGACTGAGTCAGTTTGAAATTCTTCCTTAAGAATTTGAGTCAGAACAATAGTGTATTCATATAAACAAAAAAAAGGTAGTTGAAATTCACTTAGTCTATTAGACATTCTGGGCAGAAACTAAGAACTTCTCATTGTAATTCCTTAGTCTGGTTCATCAGCTTCACCTTTGTTTCATTGAAATGCCCGTATCATTTTGTTTTCTTTTCTGTTTGAGATTAATTTTATTGTTGAAAGCAGAGGGATGAGGGAGAAACATAAACCAAGGGATTTGTCTACCAAGAAATAATAAACTAAGCTGCAAGGCAATAAATGCATTTTTGGGGATCTTAGAATTGCAATTCAGGAAGCACATACTCAGGTAGCAACCCACATTATGTCCCACCTTGACATTTCTAAGCAAGGGTTTTTAAAGGAAAATATTACACAAGTAGTTTGGGTTGGTGGCTATTTGGGGTAACCCAGTTGTCCTTCAGGTTAGATAGCTGAGTTATTAATATTGTGGTTTGTTATGGTTTCCTGATGTCCTTTGGGCTTTCTGGTAAATTGTTGGTTTACATACTGAGACAGTGTGTGATAGCTGGCAGAGATCTGCATAAGAATGGACCATTTGAAATCTCTTAGCTGTAGGGACTCTTATTTTGTTTTTGTATTTCTACCTATTTCATACAAATTTAAGAAGTCATTTAAACTTTTTAAGCCCTTAGATGTATTGCATGTATTATGATTATTTTTACAAAGTACTTAGTTTGTTATTAAACATATCAAGTAAATGCTAAATAAGGATCATCTACTGTGAGAATAATTTTTTTGTGTGTGATTATTGAGAAATACAGGCATGGAGAACATCAGGAATTTATTAATACATAGGATTTAAACTAAGCTGTCCTATAAAAGATGTAAAAATAATGTCCCTTAAGTAGGTAGAAGTTTCTCTGCCATGAAAAATTCTGTAGTGATTACTATTTATTTTTAGTTAATGTGTGGCCAACTGAACCAGGATGGGTTTTTTCAATTACTGTAGCCTTATAAGGAAAAAGCCTGGGGATAATCCAGAGGCCAGAAGTCAATGGAACCCAGAAGAGAAAAGAGAAGACAACACCACAAGGTACAAAACAGCAGCACAAGCCAAGGAACCCAAGGATTGCTAGGATCCAGAGCCAGAATGCTACAAATTTGGGAAGAGAGCATTTCCTGATGCCTTGATCTTGGACTTCTCCAGGTCTCAAAACCCTGAGCCAATTCCTATTGTTTAAGCCAATCCTTTGCATGTCAGAGCAGCCAGGAAACTAAGCCTAAAAGTATTGTATCTTTAACATATAGTGCTGAACAATTGGACATCCATACAGAAAAACTTAACCTAAACCTAAAACTTATGCTTTATAAAAAAAATAACTCAAAATGGATCATAGATCTAAATTTATAATGTGAAGCTATAAATATTTAGAAGAAAGCACAGGAGAAATCTTTGTAAACTGGGGTAAACAATGGGTTCTTAAATATGCTATTAAAGCACAATCCACAAAAGAAGATATTGATAAGCTGGATTTATCAAAATGAAAATACTTTGCTCTGGAAAAGACATTGTCTTAAGAATGCAAATTCAAGATACAGACTGGCTGAAATATTTTCACATCACCCATCGAACAGAGTAAATGTACAGAGAAAATATTTTAAAACTTCCAAAAGCCAGCAAGAGGGCAATAAGCAACCTAATCAATAAATGGACAAAAGACTTGAATGAATACTTCACTAAACATGCTGTACAAAAGGCAAATAATCACATGATAAATTGCCCACCATCAGTAGCCATTATTAAAATGAATATTAAAAACAAAATGAAATGGTGTTGAAGAAATGGAATTGTGTTTTAATGGCTAAGATTTTTTTAAAAATCAGAAAATAAAGGAAATCAAAATTGGTGAAAACTAATAGAATCACTGTATGGTGATAGGTTTGAATGCATGATCATGGTGTAGATCACTGTTTATAACACATTTGTCCATCTATCTATGCATTCATCTTTACAGATAAATGAATTTATTTCTAATTCCTATAGACCTTAAATATTTTCCTCTATTGTACTTTTGATTACATGTCCATGTATATGGTGGAGATAGCAGGTTAGGGAAACAAAAAAAGAAAAGACTGCCAACCAAGAATTTTGTGTCCAGAATTCAGAATTCAGAGAGGTAACACTTATGCACATCTCAGCAAGATCTCACAGACAGTCAAAGTAGATACTATCCAAATAGTGGGGCTCCTGAAGGGTCCAGAGATACACATGTCCTATGGTCTGGGAGGATAGCTCAAGAGTTTGGTGTCTTGCCATTGTGCCCTACTTTGGAGATTATGCTCCTGAATGTGACAAAGTTGCACTCATATGTGACTTCTCTACACATGCCTCTTCTGTCCCTTTTGTTTGAACCTATAGTTGGTGCTGGAGTTGGTAGATGTATGTCCAAGAGACTTGAATCTCTGGGTTGTCCATGTGCCAGCTGGGCCCTGAGCCTCAGTGGAGTTGCAACACCTACTCTCCAGTTCATTGGCCTCACCCAGGACAACTAACAGGGAGGTGAGGATGGACAAACATCATACCAAGGAACCAAGAAAGTCTACATCTGCAAGCAAGATAGTCCTATCCATCTGCCATATGGGATCAAAGTTCCTTCTCAGGATTGGGGAATAAAATTTGGACTAGAGTAGACTTACTGGTATTCTACTATAGACATTGTGATTCTAGCAATGGAAGAAATAATATCATTGATGTGGAGACAGTGGCCACTGAAGGTGCTGAATTCAAGGAGAAGGAAAAAGAGGTATAAAATAGGGGCATTTTCAGGATTTGGAATTGACCTGAATGACATTGCTATGACAGATACAGGCCATTATATATCCTGCCATAACCTACACAATTGAGTCTGAGAGAGTGTAAACTACAAAGTAAACTATAATCCATGCTTAGTGGCCATGCTCCAAAATGTGTTCATCAATTGCAATGTATGTGCCACACTAAAGAAAGAAGTTGTTAATGTGGGGAAAAGTGGGAGGTGTGAGGAGTGGGGCATATGGGAATCCCTTATATTTTTTCATTTAACATTTTATGTCATCAGAGTATCTTTTAAATATAAATAAAAAATCAACAAAAATAATATTTTCAAAAGGCACTAATTACAAATGAGTTCACATCTTGGGAACATGACTAAAATTAAGAACATGTCTTTTTTTCTGGGGTATAGAATTCAATATACCACAATTTTGACAATGAAAAACTTTTGCACATTTGTCAAAAATCAATTGCAAAGACATCTGGAATGGCTGGATAGCAGTTCAGAAATGAAAAAAACTGGACAAAATTGTCAACTTCAATGAAAAATATCTGGAAATTGACTGAAAATTGTGAAGTATTTATGTATGAAAATAAAGACTATCAAAAACAGCAAGGATCAGTTGCTTTTTAGCCTGAGGACACTCCCATACCCTACTCAACTCCATGGAGAAGACCTATCGCAGTACAGGCCATGAAGACTGACATTTCTGTTATCACTGTCAGAGGAGGCACACTTTATTTTTAGCAGAGTATGGGGAATACCATGGCTAAGGGCACTGTGAAAAATATTATGAGTCTCAATGGCAAATAATCAGGAAAGAGTCATATAACAGCTAGTCTAAAGTCTCTGTAAGGTTTAGGAGACCAGAGAGAAATTTAATGGGAAGCTCTGTTCTGGGGAATAAGAAAGTTAAAAAATGCATTGATAAGAGCCCTCTCACCCTTTGTCCAAGACATTCTGCACATTCACAAGGCTACATATACATTCAGGAAGTACTGTGAAGAGGGCCAGTTAGTCACTTGTCCTTGGTTGAATGTAACTTTGAATGCAGAACATTAAATTCTGGAGAGTATACATTAAATACCTTCCCTGAGTCATATATAAATTCATCTCAAAGAGTGGAAGTCTTACTGGCTTCAAATGTTTAAGCATACCTGGCAAATCACTGGCTTATCAGCATGCTATGCTGATCCAAGGAAAATCTTTAGTAAGAACAACTTAAAAAAACAACAACAACAACAAAGAAACTGGGCAGGGTCATAAGTGGTTCCACATAGTAAAGAAATCAGAACTGTACAGCATTAGTCTGTGTAAGTCACTAAACAAGCATACAAATAGCAACAAAACCAACCACATAAGAAATTAAAATCCAGAGGGAGTTTCCATAGTATATTATCTGAAATATTCGCTTCTAACCACAAATATTGAGGCATGCAACTAACCAGGAAACTGTGACACATATATGTAAACACCAATAGCAAAACAAAGCAGAGCCCATAGAAACTGTGTCTGAGGGAAGCAGGTGTTGAACTTAGACTATTAAGTCTTCTTAACAGCCATTATTTTAAATACTCCCAAAGTAATAAAGGAAACCATTTAAAGAATTTAAAAAAATAGTAATTAAAATGACTCATTAAAAAGAGAAAATCCATAAATATAAAGAAATTATTTTAAAAGAAATGGAAATCTGAGAAATAAAAAATATATTAAGAAATGAAAATTTCACTATAGATGCTCAATAGAAAATTAGAGCTGGCAGCAGAAAGAACTAGCAAATTTGAAGACAGAACTGTTAAGAAAATATGACCTTAAGAATACAAAGAAACAAGAATTAAAAATAAAGTTAGAGTCTCAAATACCAGTGGGAAACTATAGAGCTCATTTAAATACATGTCTTGAGAGTCCTAGAAAAATGAAGATAGAGAAAGGGACAGAAAATATATTTTTTAAAAATCACTAAAATTTAACGTATTTTATAAAAAAACATGAAGCTAGCCATAAAAAGGGATTATACATAGACACATCATTTTTCACCCTTGGATGCCAAAGACAAATACAAAAAAAATTCAAAGCAACAAGAAAAATATGACTGAATTCTCATCAGAAACAATGGAGGACAGAAAGCTGTAGGATAATATATCCAGATTACTGAAAAAAAATAAAATTCTGTCAAACAGAAGTTATATATCCAATAAAACTATAACTCAAAAATAAAGGCTAAATAAAGACATTCTTAGTTCAACAATTTTTGAGACTCTTCTTTACTAGAAACCCTATCTCAGGATAAATATTAGACAAAATCCTTCATGTTGAAAGGGGATGATACCAGAAAACAGTCAAGTTAAAAAGAAAGAAATAGAGCCTGATAAATGGAATTGCAAAGGTGATCATAAAATACAGTTACAATATGTATTTTTCCCTTGTAAATGATTTAAAGGCAAATGTGAAAAATAGTAATTTAAAAACAGTAACTGAAACCTTTATTTTTGTGTACATAATGACCAACCTTACAGAAATAAAGATTATTGTAAAGGAATGGCACCAACAACTTTAAAACTACTGATTGGTTAAAGGGTGTCACCCAGTGGTTGAGCACCTGTTTCCCATGTACAAGAGAATATCTACATAACTGATTAGAAAACTTAGACAAATTACTTGCTGTACACACCAAAATCACTCAAGGAGATGCAGAAAATGGAATACTACATAGCCCTATAAGAAGTAAGGTAATTCACTTTGTAACTTAAAATATCCCCACACAAAAAATATGTCAAAGTCTATATGGCTTCAATGGTGAAATTCTACCAAATATTTAAAAAGAAATACCAACAATCCTCACAAACTCTTTCCCCCAAAATTGAGGAATGGTAAAAATAACACAAGTCATTCTCTGAGACCAGTGTTATTCTGAAACCAGATAGAGACAAGACATGACAAGAATTGAAAATTACAGATCAATATCCCTGAAGAATATAAACAAAACTCAATGAAAATATTATGATTAAACCCAACAAATATGAAAAGGATTTATAAGTAATGACCAATTGTAATTCATCCCAGTTCTATAAGTTCATTTAACATATGCAATGAATGTAACATGATTATGTTTTGATTGATAGAAGGAGATTACCTACATTATTCTCTCCATTTTGGATCTATTTGAAATTGAAATTTTACATGATTTTGAAGTAAAAAGCCACACTTCTAGTGACATTACAAATCAATTCCTTAATTCTCTAGTGAGCCATTTTAGGATTCTTCAATTATAGCTCACAATTCTCTGATTCACTTGTAGTGATAATTCCTTTCACAGTTTTTTAAATTGTAAAAATTCTACAGTTTTGAACCATCTTTATTTTCTCTACATGTTACTTATAAAGAAATAATAAGTTAGGCAGCTTTATAAAGGTCTAGAGGTTGCCTGTAACTCCTTTGAGTGTCTGCTCAATTTGTCATCTATCTTAACTGACTCTGAAAATTCATGGTCTAAGACACTAGAGAATAAGTAGCAAGACACACTTAATTATTGCAAACAGTTAAAAAAAAAAAAAAAAAAACCAATAAAAACACAAAGGTTACCAAGCACCTGAAAGAATGGTAGAGTAAGACACCACTGAATAGGAAAGTTATGGCCCATGATCTTTTTGGTTGCTTTCCAAAATACTTCAAAGACAAGTATAATGGGTTAGATGAATTACAAAGTGACATGGGAGATGATGAATTCCCACAGGAAAGAAAAAAATATTTTTGTACTTAAAGATTACTGTATGCTTTGAAAGAAAAATTATTCTAGAAGGGGATCAGTCATTTTGCATCTCCTGAATTTCAAGTGGTTTAAAACTTACTTTCAGTAGAACATCACTTAAACGCTCTGTTTCAGAGAAAGAAATAATTTCAACCCTATCCAAAAAGGTAAGCACTATAATTTTTCAACTAAGATCTGAATTACATTTTAGGTGGGTCTTCTGAGTGTATTATATCTTAAGTACCAAAAATCAGAAAACCCAAATAGATAGAGAATATTAGGAAAAGGCACTAATTAATTGATAAGTTTAAACTATATTTCAGACAGAAATTATACCTTCCTTTTTTTCCTGTTAGAAACTTAAGAACATTTTGAAATGTATTATTTTGAAATGTATTGTTAGTTATAATATAATTAAATGTATTAAAATTATTGGGACAGTTTAAAATTTTTTTTCTAAGATAAAAGGCATTATGGATGTTTTTCTTTGCTCCCTACCAACAATGATGGAAACTACCATTTTTAAAGGAAGGCTTTTTTGAAAAGTAATCTGAAACTTCTAGGAAATGTATTTAAAAATATATATTCTTTCACTCTTTCACATTATATTTTACTGATTAAAATTACTGCAAATTTATTAACCTGACTAGTAATGTCCTCTGCCAAGTGGGCGTAGAGCAACAAGTTCATTAGGTAAATAAAATAGAATAATTTTATCATGTTCCTGAGGAAAATAAAAAGTTATAAAAGAGCTTCAATTAAAGGAACAAAAGTATCAGGACTCCATTTACCTTTCTCTTGAAGGACTTCTGAGAAGAATTCTGTGAACAGTATTTGTTTTAGTATAATGAAGCTACAAATTTTTGTTCTCTTCTATGTATCACGAAGGGGCAAAAACATGCAATTGAATTATGCCCATGGTAAACACCTCACTCCAATATTAAATCCACAGATTTAGTGGATTTAAAGCATTGGAAAACATTCTTCCTTTTCTTAGTATTGTGATGAGTATTTTGGTTTTATGAAAATATGGAGAAGAATATTTGAGTTGTGTCTCTTTCCTTCCTCCCTTTGTCCTCCCTCCTCTTTTTCTTCCTTTCCTCCCTCCCTCCCTCCCTCCCTTCCTTTCTTCATTCCTTCCTTCCTTCCTTCTTCCTTGATTTTCATTACATGAACTTTTCTCTTTGCTTTAAGTTTAATTGCTTAATTGTTGTTTGGGTTTAAATAATAGGATGAGGTTTATAACAGATACACTGTATGATACCTCCAGGAAAGCATTGTGATTTCCTTGGAGACTCCTTCAAAATTAAATATGAAATGACTTGATATAAACTGTTAATCAGCCTGAAATATATAGCATAATTAGAATAAAATTTGTAATCCAAAACTGTTGAATCTATATACTGATTCTCTTTAAGAGTTTCTTTCAAATTTTCTGAGTAACTAAAAGTTGAGGAATGTGAATCCATCACAATGTCTGATCAATAAATAACATATTTTAATATATTATAATAAAGATGTTCATGAATAACATAACTGGAAGGAACAGAATAATTTCCAAGTAATAAATATTCTGAATTCTAATGTTTTGTAAAGATTTCATGTTACAAGAATATTGAAAATGAAAATTAGAAATTGTACAGTAATTACTTAATGATTCTAATTCCTACTTTTCTAAAGGCTTTATAGTGATATTGATATTCATTATGTATATGGTATTTCAAAACATTTTATTATTCATTCTTATTCAGAACTTGCCACAAATACCATAGCAACTTATTACCTTTCCATTGTAGATCAACAGTTTCTAATTTTTTTCCAGTTTTTATTAATTTTTTAAATTTTTTTCCTTTTTTTTAATTGTGAGTAAAAATCAAATTTTTCACAATACAAACCAATGTTCGTAAAATGATATATAGATATATATGCATATATGTGCATTTGCTTACATAAATTTTTTTTTTCATATATCTTTTAAAAGATGCTTAGATTACATAAATGTTACACAAAAACCACAGGGATTCCCATGATCTCCACCTCCCATACCTCCCATAACATCTCACATAAACATCTTTCATTAGTGTGGCACATCATCTGCAATAGATATATACATCTTGGGGCTTTGCCACTAAGCATAGACCACAGTTCACATCATAGACCACACTGTCTCCCACACAGTTCTGCATGGTATACCATGATGTAAAATGGCCTATATCTATCACCACAACATCACTCAGGACAATCCCCAAGTCCTGAAAAAGCCCCTGTATTACAACTTCCCTTCCCCTCCCCACCCCGAAAGCATCTAGTGGCCACTGGCTTCACCTCACTATTATAATTTCTTCCATTGCTTGAATCCCAATATGTCTACAACAGAATACCATTAAGTCCACTCTAGTACATAGCTCTTCCCCCATTCCTGAGGGGACTGGAATGGTGATGTCCACTCCATCTCCAAGTGAGAGTGGGTTTATATCCCATGGATATGGTGGATGGGATTATCCTGCTTTCAGCTGCAGGCTCTCTCCATTCCCTGGGATGGCCATTGTCCATCATTGTCATCTCCTCACCAGGTGACTTGGGTGAGTCCATTGAGCTGTAGAGTAGGAGTTGCAGCTCCATGGAGAACTTGCCACAAATACCATAGCAACTTATTACCTTTCTATTGTAGATCAACAGTTTCTAATTTTTTTTCAGTTATTTTTAAATTAACTTCATTCTGTTTTTCCCAAAATATATGTTAGAATGTTAGAACATTGGAGAATAAGAAAAGAGCTCTCTATGTCATTGAGACAGAGAGACAAACACAAAACACAAAAATAAGGATACTATATCTTCACACTAAATGATGAAGGAGCATATAGTACATGTTAGTAAATAGAAGGAATTGTTATCCCTTCATTAATGAAATGTTTACTGAGCAAGTGGTATTCATTAAATACTCAAATAAGAAACAATACAAACATTTTATATTATGATCCCTTGGTATTACTTGTTGTAGCAAAGTAATTTGGATTTTTATACAGATAAGCCTGAATTCAAATCTTAATTGGTCAGTTACTTGCTCTGTGTTTTTGGATGATTTATACAACATGCTTGAGACCATGGTTCATTATGATGAAAGAATTGCCTCACAGCACCACTGTGAAAATTAAATAAGACAGTTTCTGTGAATACCCCTGAGTGTTAAAATTGTTGCAGATGATCATTAATTTCCATGTTTTACTAAGAATTTGCAAGCTCTTGCCTAAATTTCTAATTTTTTCCTCTCATCCTCCACGTAAACCTATGTTCAAGAGTCTACAACCAACTTTAGTGCTTAAATACAATAATCAGATACTTGAATATGAGGGGATGTTGTGTTTCAATATCTTAGGTATTGTACATTGGAGACCATTAGTTTGAACAAATTTCAAATATCCAAGTACTTATGGAGATGAATTATGTGCAGTTGTATCACAGAATCACAGAGAGTTGTCTAAGATACACTTCAGGAGCTAATTATTGAGAAAGAAAGAGAGGCAGGGAAAGAGCTGGGGGGGGGCAAGAGAGAGAGAGAGAGAGAGAAAGAGAAAGAGAGAGTAAAATTTTTAAAACAAATTGTTCCTAAATTAACAGCACATAATAAATAACATCAAAAGTGTGTTTGGGGGAAGCGGATGTGGCTCAATCAGTAGGGCTCCCGTTTACCATATGGGAGGCCCTGGGTTCGATTCCCGAGGCCTCCTGGTGAAGGCAAGCCAGCCCATGTGGCGCAGTGAGCTGACGCAGCAGGACGACCCAGCAATGGGAGACAAGCAGACACAGAAAAACGCACAGCAAATGGACACCGCAAGCACAAGCAGCAAGGGGGGGGGGTAAATGAATAAATAAATAAAATCTTTATAAAAAAAAAAGTGTGTTTGGAAGACAGGAAAGCTGAGGAAAGACTTGGGTCATCTGGAAGATCCTGAATTAGAAACTGGAATTTATGTGCAGCTCATAGAGCACTTTTGTAAAAGAAGGAAGATACTCAAGGCAAAATGAATATATGAACAGATTTGGAAAGATAGCCTGGATTTGGTTCCAGATTCTTCTTGAACCAAAAACCTTTTATTTTCTCTTTCTTTGACTCTAAATCATTATGAAAATAATGGCTGATATTAGGAATTAACATCCATATGCAATGCCAATAGCAAAAAGTTGATTAATATCTTTACTCTATTGGTCAATTCTTTATGAGTTCTTTCTATTAAAATAAAATCACTTTAAGAAATATTAGAATGGAAGAATTCACAGAAATCATCCAGTATGATCAACTTTTCTGGTTTGTTCATTGAACATGTTTATGTGGTATCTCTTACAGATATTTCAGGAAATAAAAATGAGAATAAATGCAACTAGTTTCAAAGAAATATCATGAAAAAGGAAAATCGAGGGAAAAGCACTTCCAACCAAAATTGTCAATGTATTTACAATAATTACTATTTCATTATTTTAAATGGTATTTTTATTAATATAATTTCAATCCAGTTCTGATAGTCTTATTATCAAACCTGAATAACAATGCACATTATGTAGCTCAATACGAATAAGAAAAAAATATAGCCATCCCTCAGCACACCTAATTCCAGATAGAGCTATATTTTTATGGATGATTTTGAGTGAAATAATGTTATTTTTAGCCACAGTTTAAAATCAAATTCAGAAGTTTTTATAGAACATCTACATTATATATATTACAGATGTTTTATAATTCATGGGGACTTTGTGATTTTTGAAAGCATGGTGTACTTTCTTTTATACTAAAGAAAACTTCAACTCAAGCACATAAAATGACCTTTATGTCTTGAATTTATTGTTTTCTCAGATGTTCCATAGAGACCACAGAGCACAAGGCAATTTCTCTTCAGTGGTTGGATTTGTTCTCCTAGGATTTTCTGAAATTCCAAACCTCCAGGAGGTTCCTATTTGGAATTTTCTTTCTCATCTACACATTTGTCATGATAGTAAATGGTCTTATCATAAAAATTACAAGGGTAGAGTCTGCTCTTCAGACCCCTATGTATTTTTTCCTGCCAAATTTTTCCTCATTGGAAATCGGTTTTGTGTCAGTCACTGTTCCCAGAAGCCTGGTTAACCTTTGGACTCAGGATAGAAGTATTTCTTTGCTGGGCTGTGCCTCACAAATGTGCTTCTTTCTCATTCTGGGAGCCACTGAATGTTTATTCCTGGTTGTGATGGGCTCTGACTGCTACGTGACATGCACTCTCCTCCAGGCATGAACCAAAAGATGTGTATCCTGCTGGCGGTTGGCTCTTGGATCAGTGGAATTCCTGTTCAGGTAGGGCAAACATTTCAGGTCTTCTCACTGACTTTCTGTGGTTCTAACCAAATCAGTCATTTCTTCTGTGACATAGCCCTATTGATTAAGTTGGCCTGTGGTGACACTTCACTTAATGAGATATGTGTCTATATACTAGATGTATTATTTGCCATGGTTCCTTGCCTATTGATACTGTGCTCTTATATCAATGTCATCTCCAGCATCTTAAAGCTGCCATCAACCACAAGTCATTTAAAAGCTTTCTCCACCTGTTCTTCCCACCTCATGGTTGTAGTTTTATTCTTTAGTCCTGTTACTATCACGTATTTGAGGCCAAAATCAAATCACTCTTCAGGAACTGGCAAAATGTTCTCACTTTTCTACATCTTTGTGACTCCACTGTTTAATCCCATCATAAACAGCCTTAGAAACAAGGATGTAGTTGAAGAACTGAAAAAATTAATACCCAGGAAAATTAAGAGGTGATCTTATTCATCAATTTTGAATAATTTTCCCTCATATTTATCACAGAAATACATTTCCATTTTCTGATATTATATGAATTCAAAATTATCATATATTTAATGTTCCTCATCTGAAGTAATTGTGACTGCATCTTTAATAAGCAAATCAATTGGTTTTCAAAAACTCCATTCATAGTGCAATTCTTTTTCACTCTAAATTATAATTTATCCATTTTTCAAAACTTTTCACTCAGAATTTTAATTAACAATTTGTTAATGAAATCATGCTTACCTTTATGATTGGCTAAATATTTTTTTAAAAACTTTTTTGTATTTGCATTTGTATCTACAAACCTGTAATTTTTTCATGGTATACACTAACTTGTTTGAGGAAAAGAACAAAATGATTAAATTATAAATTTTAAGTTATATTTTATAATATAATGATAAAACAGAATAAAGGGTTTTAATTGATTGTTCTTTCCTCAGTATGAATTAAGATAATATTTTCACTTTTATCCAGAGAGAATTGAAAATCTTGTTTTCCTTCCCACATCATTCCTAAATGTATGGCAATTGAATATCAAATATCTGAACTGACTCCATCATCTTGCTTTAAATATATTACATAATTCTGTTTCACATAACTCTCAGTGCCACATTTCCAACTAAGAATTTGTGATTGATTAAACTTTCAGTGCAAAATGCAACTTTTCTCACACTTAATTTAAGAGCAAAATTGATGCTTAGGGGGGTGAATGAAAAGTTAAATCAGAGATTAACACTAAATTAACTAATATCACAGTAAAAATCTTAACATTTAAAGATGCTTTATGTCTTCTTTCAAAGTATATTTAAATTAGTATAACAGAGTCTAATTTTGCCCCTTCTATTTTATTTATTTGAAATCTAACAGGGTGTAGAGATAAAATCATGAAGCAGTTAATTATATGCATTCAAACATGATAAAAAGAAAGAAAAAGACTGCAAGAATTTATCAGTATTGCACTTAACCACTTTTCTGGTTTGAATGTGTGAACTGGGGATATTCAAAGTTTCTATTCAAAGTATTTTTGTTAATATTTGCAAAATGTATCATTTATATAACAATTAGGCCACCTTAAAAGTTTGATTATTCTTGCATATATTTGCTCCTTTAGTTTCTCTACACAAAATAATATAATCAATTTTACCTATAACATTTGGTTTATAAGTTTTATTTTTCATTTACAAGGCTTACCTTTTAAGCTCACATCAGATAATGTGATATCTATGTTATCTTTGTTTTGTATGCATATATGAATGTAAATATCTTAAACTACCTCATGTATTTTGTTGCATGTATCAATAATTAAATATGTGTTCCATGGTAATCATAATGGTGATGTTGAAGAATATTGCAATAATGTGGGAGTGCAATTCTTTTCTCTAAATCTTAGACATGCAGGTGGTAGAGTGTAATCACGGCAGTCCAGAAATCCAGAGAATCAGTTTTTTAGTTCCAATTTACTTCAAACTGTGCATTCATGAGTCACTCTATTAACTGTTGTTTATCTCAATTTCACAGGCTATAAAATTATATTAAAGCTAAATACACTGAAAAACTTATGGCAATATTATGAATATATAATGATGATGATGGATCAAAGAAGTCTTGGAAAATTCAGAAACAATGGGGAAGGAGGCATTTGATAAAATCTGGTTTCCCAGAGAATTAAGGTTATCCATTAAACCTTGAAATTATATTAACTTACACAATATTAGTGCAAATCCTTCTATAATGACTTCCAAATATCCCTGAATTCTTGAACTCATGTGCAGAGGTCTTGCTGTTTTGGATTCTCAAAATAATCATGAATAAATATTTGCTACTGTCTAGACTGTCTGGGCCCATTGCTATGTGTAGACATAGGGTGCAGTTTACCTTTATACTAATTCTCCACTGACTAATTCATTTTCTATTTCTCAGTTCTCCTTACTTCCCATCAATGAATTTTCAAAGTATCTTGTAATATTTTCCAGCCATTTATTTTTTTACATGTTTCTCATATTTGCCTGTTGTCATATCTTAATACAACAGAGAAAATCAAGTAGCTTTTAAAATTCATCATCAATTCTAATTGTGACCCTACTGCTTTTATAAAAGAAAATGGCAAACATTTCCTCACATCTCTTTTCCTTTTATTTGATATAGGATATAAAACAGTTTTCTGAAGTTTACATGTACTTCCAATACAGAAGCTCAGTATATGGGCAGCCTACAGATTAATTAATAAACTCACAGTTTGCTGAATATTTTCACTGTCACAGAATACTGACTCTCAAAGGTATATCATATATGTGTATGGAAACCTTAATCAACCTAAATATTTGAATGAAACCAATTAGAAATGAAAGTCCATGAATATATTGGCCACATACACATTATCTATCTTCATCATCATCATCTTCATCATCTAGCTATCTAGCTATCATCTGCTGGTATTCAAAGAGTAAACTTATTTATGCATTTTGTATGTGGTGCTTATTGTGCCAGAGTTCAACAATCCTCTTCCTTTAAGCTGTTATATGTGCTCTGTACTAATTATTGAACTTCTTAAATAATAAGCTTTATTTTCAATGTTTTATGTGACAGAGAAAGCAACATTTTATCAACATGAGAAGCCTATATAGTACATTACTATCTCGAGTTAATATATCTGTACAATTGATATAGATGATATAATAATAGATGTATACATTTACAAAAGGAAGGAATAGAGAAGATTGTCTATTGGTATAACTAATATATTCTTTTAAAAAAAGAATCCATAGGTGCAAAAACAGATTCAAACTTAAGATACTTGCAGTAATTTCTTACTCCAAATTAAATTTGTAATCTTGTAAAGACTCCACACAAACTGTCCAACTCTCCCCTGCCCCTTATCAATTGACTTCAGTCCAGGAAGGCAAATAAATTCTGTGTTTGTGTTTCTGAAGAAGTCCTTTTCTTAGCACTTTAGGTGAATTGGTCTGTGTATATTTCATTCAAAATAACTAGGAACAAAAGATTATCTTGATTAAAAAAAATGTCATTTATAATTTCCAAAGTACTTATATTAGCTGAATCCATTTATCATATTTTACAAGTGCTACAAATGAATTTTTTGCTACATTTTCATCATTGAAAGTGATGATTGCTTTAGATTTTTGCTTACATCACCTAATTTAGTTATAAAATAGTTTTTAAATATTCATCCATTGATTTTTTGTGAGGGTGGGGACTCTATTATCTATCAAAATAATCATGGTGTTTGAAGAATACAGCTCTCATTTGCTCTTCTCTGAAAAAAAAAAGGTTAAAACAGTTCACATCAGTTAGAGTGATTAATATTTTAAAATGCTATTTGACCTTTTGTTAGTTATCACAATCCTAACAACCAACTTTTTTCCATATGCAGCAGTTGGGACATTGAGAATGATAGGATTTTTCAGTTTCTCTCTAACACCATTGAACATTAAATAGCTTCAAGTGTGACCCAGTTTCTGACTGCAAATTTATTATGCTTGTAATAAAAAAAATTCCCTCACTCCAATCATTTCCATTATCTCATTATAATTTTGGATGGGTGGGTTGTTTGAGCTTCTTAATGATTTCTTCCTTGTTTGCTTTGCAGATGGGCAGGGTGGATAATTACTTCTTGAATTTGCCATCAGGATGGTTAAAACAGATTCTGGCTTTATTGTAGAAAGCAGTAATATGCTTCCTTATGCACTTAGATCTAAGTATGTTCATGTAATATCAGCAGCAAAAACTGAGCGATATAAGGAAGGGAAGGATAAAGGACACCGATTTTATATCATTAAACTACGTGGAAGTCAAGCATTCTAGAAAAGTGTATTTGTTGGGAATATAGTTGAGCCTTAAATTTTTAACATCATATCTGATGGAAAATAGTAAGTGTGTCTGTGTTAGTTTTAGGTTTAAGTTTGCAAAGAAGACCCTTTAGATGATATTACTATGCTGCATTTGCTTTTATGTTTCCTGATATCAGCAACCTGCACAGGACCAGTTTTGGCTTTGCTGGCAACTAATTAGGTTTTCCCTTGTGTGGAAAGCCTCAATACACAAAATGCATGCTAAGCTCCTTTAAATCCCTTGCCTCAAAATTATTGCCTTGCTGTTATTGCCAATCATTTGCTTTGAAGGAGGCACCTTTAGCCAAACTTTCCATCCTTAATAAATTCCAACCTTCCTTTCTTTGTTTTTAGATACTGCCAAGGCTTTGTCAGGAAATGTTCTCACTAAGATAAGTAGAATTAGCTTTTTAAAAATAAACTAGGGGAAGCAGATGTGACTCGAGTGATTGAGCTCCTGCTTACCACATGGGAAGTCCCTGGTTCAGTTCTCGGTGCTTTCTAAAGAAGACAGCATGCTGGCATGATGAGCATGGCAAGCTGATACAAGAAGAGACATATAAGAAAATCATAATTAGAAACAAAACAAAGCAGGGAGCAGAGGTTCCCAGTGTCTCCTAAAGAGGACAAGTAAGACAGCAAGCTGTCACAATGGGCAGGCACAGCAAGTTGATGCAACAAGATGACACAACAAGAGACACAAGAAGAAAAACACAATGAAAGACACAACAAAGCAGGGAATGGAGGTGGCTCAAGCAATTAGGCACCTACCTCCTTTATGGGAGGATCCAGGTTTGGTTTCTGAAGCCTCCTAAAGAAACAAGGAAGACAAACAGAAACAGGAAGTGCAAACAATTAGGGGGTGGAGGTAATAAATAAATAAAATAAATCTTTAAAAAAACTAGTTATATTTGTGATATCAGAGGATTTTGTTCTCACATCACATATGTAAAAAATATGGATTAGACTGAATATAATTCAAAAGAGAGTAAAACTATTTAGAGGTGCATAGAAGACCTGTACATGTCTCTAGAGGCATTGACAAATTTTGAGTGTGGGTGAAAGGCTGAGTGTACATATTTGTCCAGAGTTTTGTGAAGTCACTTGGTGTTGGAATGCTAAAACTGGAGATATGATGAACCTCAAACAAATGGCAGATTTCCTTCTCAAGACAGTTTCTGAATTCCAAAGCTTCATATGCAATAATCTAAAAGCATTAAAAAACCAGGGATGGCAAAGTAGAATTAACACAATTTCTATGTGTTCAGAATTGAAAGACTTTATGGGTTTTGTTCTGAGAATAAAAGAGAGGAGCAGAAACCTCTGGAAGAAAAAGTGATTAGACACTGACAAAATATAACCACATTTCCTTGATAATACTTCCTTATCTAAGCACATGTAGGAGCTAAGAATAGAATATGGCTGCAGCTGTGGATGGAAAATTAGCCCAAGTTTTGTCAATTGCACAGAGCTAGTATACAAATACTGGAGACTTTGTGGGGCCTTAAACACACAGTGATCACCCCCCCCTTTTTTTTTTCAAAATATTTGCCAAATTCCAAAGCTGCTTGGGATTAAATATCTGAGTATAAAAATTCTTAAAACAAGGAGTAAAGCTTCTTGCATTCCCTTCATGCTTCAGAAACATAGAGTCCAAGTTCTTAAATGAAGTCCCTGGATGGCCATGCTCTAGGTGTAGAAGTGAACTGAAAGTGTACTGCATGTTCGCCAAGCATAAGAGAAAGCCAACCAGTATCAGTTTCTAATTGGATTGAATTTATCAGTCTCACGTCATTAAAGGAAGGATTGAACCCTCTTTGGTGGGAAAATCATCTAGAAACTCTTTCTTTGCAATTAATATATACCATATTATAAATAAACAAAGTACTAAGTATGGGGGAAAGCAAGACGTAATGGCCAAAAATAAAGGAAATAGTGCTAGAAGCAAATGTATGTTTGATTCAGAAAATGGAGTTGGCAAAAAACTGACTTTAAAGTAATTACAATATGTAAAAGAAGATGATCAAAAACTAAGGTGGACAATCATAAAAGGGTGGGAAATTTCACCAGATTCTTGGAATCCATAAAGAATCAAATGGACATTAAAGAATCGAAAACTAAAATATCTAGATGAGTGATTTATTGAATGGATTTAATAGCAGATGGACTATCAGAAAGCAGAGGATATAGTGGAAAAGGAGGGTCAGAAGGGTTTATATTAAGGATCTTTGGATTAGAGTTTACAGCTAACGTGGTATGTCATCAGATTAATGTATACTGGAATAACCCAAATATTCAGAACTGGCTTTGTAGAACTGGCCTTAAGAAATCAGATATTCCCTGAGTTTGCCTTGTCAAGCGGGTCTGAGTGAGTATGAGTACTCTAAATGCTTTCCTTTTGTCACAGAGCAGTGTCCTTATGTATTCTATACACTAGATGGCACCAAGAGAACTGATCACCTAAGCAAGTCTCTAAACCCTGAATTCTCTAACCTTCATGTTCTTAGAAATAATTGGTGTTAACTGGACTCTCTCCTTAGGCTGAGCAATATTCTGTTTCCCTTTCTCTATATATGTTTTTCATATTTGCATATTATATTTTAGGCCACTGTTCTGTTATTTTGGTAGAATGATAACATACTTCTCTCTGCACATGATACCCAGGTCCAGGTAAACCATCTTCAAACAAAGAGGTCTGACTTTTGTACTTCACACCCGCACCAGTTAGTTGAATTCACTTTATGACTGACCAGTGAAAACACAAAGGAATTAAACTTGAGCTCATGTTTTAGACAAGTATCACACTAGAAATGGCCAAAGGTAATTTCCCCATAAATCAATCAGGAGTTTAAAACAAGAAAAAAAAAATAGAGATACCAATAAGTAGAAAAATATCCTGTAAAAGGAGATACTGCTTTTGGAAATATGATAAGCTAGAATATTCAGACCAAGACTCTTAAGGGAAAAAAAAAAAAAAAGAAGTTGAGTAAAGCTATTTTAAATCAACTCTAAAACATAAAAGACATTCAGTTATTACTAAATCAAGCATCTAGGTGGGAAATTTCTTTATAATTTACTATGTGTAATAATACATACATTTGGAGCCAGTGGTAAAAGGAATGTAATTAAAATAGCAACAAAGCCCAGATCATGATCCTTTATAGCAGGAGAAAATGTTATCTACTTGAGTCTATCCTGTTCTGCCCAGCATAAAAAAACAAACAAACAACAACAACAACAACAACAAAAACAGAGACACATGTAAGAGAAAAACATGATCCTTAATCAAGGGTAAAGTCATTACAATTAAAACACAGATAACTCACATATTATAATGATCAGACAAGGAAATAAAACAAGTCTAATAAATGTGTTTTAAACACTAAGGATAAGCTGGATAGCACTCATAAACAAATGGGAAATTTTAATAGACAATTGGAAACCACAAGGAAGAACTAATAGGAAATTCTAGAACTGAAAACTATGATACCCAAAGTGAAAAGTTCATTGAATAGTCAATATCCTGCTAGACACAGATGAAGAAATATCAGTAAACTTGTGCACTAGTATTCAATTATCCAATCTGAAGCAAAGGAAAAATGATAATAATAATAGCAAAAAGTATAAAATATTTCATATTCAAGATGGGGTATTTTGTGGCACAATGTAAAATGGTATAATACATGCATAACTTCAACCCTAGAGCAGAGCAAAATGAGGTAGGAGAATTATTAGAAGAGATAATATCTGAGATCAAAATGGATAAAATACATAAATACTCAGGTCTAAGAATATCAGTGAGCACAAAGCACAATGAATGCAATGTGAATCACTCTTAGGCATAAAAGAAAACAAAACAAAGCAAAATCTGAAAAATAGAAAAATCACCTAGAAAAATACCACATAAATATGAAAGCTGATTTTTCATCAGAAAATAATAATAATTTCATTAAAAAATAAAGCCAAAAGAACATCTTTACAAAGGTAGGATTAAATTAAAATTGTGAAACTATTTTTGTCTATCTAGAAGAAATATACTATAAAAACTTTTTAATAAAAATATCACCAGTTACAGAGCTTGCCTAGTGAATTCTAAATATTTTAGCAAGAAATAATTTCAGTTTATGCAAATTTTTCAGAAAATAGAAAAATATATCTTCCTTTCCTACTTGTATGACCAAAATAAACCTAAAACCAAATCCTGAAAAGGACCTTACAAAAAAATAACATTACCAACAAATATCCCTTATAGGCATACATACAAACATCCTCAACAAAGTATTAGCAAATATAACTCAGTGCTGTATTTAAAAAGATAATATAAGCAAGAGATATATTTCCCAGAAATTAAATGTTGATTAAAATTTGAAATGCAACCCATTTACTTAACCATATTAAGATTAAAGGAGAAAAGCCACATGATCATCTCAAAAGATGTGTAAAAAGACTTAAGCAATTTAAAATACATTAAAAAATAGAATGCTTTAAGGAATTACAAAAAGAAGGAAACTTTCACAGGCTGACATAGAGTATCTGCATTTGTTAATCTAATACTGCATGAGAAATTACCAAAAAAAATGTAGCAGATTAAAACAATATCTAAGAGTGAGTGTAGCTCAGTGGTTAAGCAGGTGCTTCACACGTACATGGCCCCAGGTTCAATCCCTTTTACCTCCTTAAAAAAAGAGAAAAAATCTAGGAGAGATCCAAGATGAAAGTGTGGAGAAGGGCAGGCTGCCACTCCTCCTCCAGAAACTACAGGAAAGCAGGCAGGCTTGTGAGTCATAGAATTAGTCATGGTGCTATAGGGTCGACCAGAGAAGGTGTCTGGAAAGGGTGGATCCAGCTGGGCAATAAGGCAGATGGGAGTTGTGGAGTGAGGTGGCTGAATATGGGGCCCTAGCTGGACACTGGGCAAGTGGAGTGTGCTAAGGCACTCAGGGCAATACAGAGCTGCCCAGAGTTACCAGAACAGCAATCAGAAATAGATAAATCAGGCTAGTGAGGGGAGACTTAGCAAGTCACCAGAGGGTTGAGAGGGAGGCCTGTTTGTATTTTTTTTTCTTTTCTCTCCCTTTCCTCACCTGGATACCTCCAGAGAGGTGGGCAGTGGGGTAATTGATTTGCAGACATGGTCAACCAACAAGGAAGGTCCTAGTCAGTTGCAAGTGACCTGAGAGGGATACACAGTTGGTATTTTTCTTCTCCTTTCCTTCCTTCCTTCCTTCCTTCCTTCCTTCCTTCCTTCCTTCCTTCCTTCCTTCCTTCCTTCCTCTTTCCTTCCTCATCCGGGCTCCCAGAAAAAGCAGGCCACAGGAGATTGATTGGCAGGCACAGACAGCAACTTGCCTACCTGAAAGCCTCTGACCTGGGAGGGATACCAAACTTTTGTTGTTGTTGCTCTTTTTGCTTCTCTTGTCTTCCTTTTTTCCTTTTATTTTCTTCTTTTTACTTTTTTTTTCATTTTTATTGTCTTCTTTCTTTTTTGTTTTGATTTCATTTTTATACTTTATTAGTTTTTATATTTTTTCTTTTTTCTTTCCTTTTTATATATATATACATATATAATTTTCTTTCTTTTTGTGTCTCATTTTTTTCTTTTTTTTTTCAATTAAACACAGGCAATTCCAAAGATTTAGACTAAGAGGAACCAAAGGTCAAAGAAGACCCTTTGTGATCTGACATAGCTCAGTGGTTAAGCACCAGCTTCCCACATATGAGGTCCCAGATTCAATCCCCAGACCCAGTATCTTAAGGAAAAAAAAAAAAAAAAGACTTTTAGCCCCAAGCCAAATTAAAAAAAAAAATTCCTAGGCAAGACAGAATAAGCCCATCAAGGTAAACAGACACCTGGACATGAGCAAAAAATTACAATACATATTAAGAAACAGGCAGATATGGTGTAATCAAATCAACAAACTAAAATGCAGATGGTAGAACAACTAATGAAAGATGTCAAAAAAAAATATCTTATATCAATTCAATGAGATGAAGGAGGAGATAAAGGATATTAAAAATACACTGGGATGGGAGCATGGGAAGAAGAAGTAGCTCAGTAGTTTGAGTGCTTGCTTCCCATGTATGAGGTCCTGGGCTCAATCCTTGGTATCTCCTAAAAATAAAATAAAATATAAGACAGTGGATAAACATACAGAAGAAATTTCAAACATATGTAAAAATACAGATCTTATGGTAATGAAGGGCACAATGGAAGAAATAAAAAAAAAACATTAGAGTCAAAAAACAGCAGATTTGAACAGGGAGAGGAGCAAATTATCAAAGTGGAAGATAAGACATCTGAAAACACACAGATAGTAGAACAGATAGGCAAAAAGTGGAAAAAATCAGCAGGGAACCAAAGAACTTAATGATATCACAAAACATAGAAACATACATATTTTGGGTGTCCCAGAGGCAGAAAAGTAGGGAAAAGGAGCAGAAGGAGTGTTTGAGGCAGTAATGGATGGAAAATTCCCTACTCTTATGAAGGACATGGATGTACATGTCCAGGAAGTGCAGCATACTCCAAACAGAATAATTTCTAGCAGATCCACTCCAAGACACAAAATCAGATTGCCAAATCACAATGACAAAGAGAGAATCCTGACAGCAGCAAGAGAAAAGAGATTCATCACATATAGCAGTTGCTTAATAAGATTAAGTACTGATTTCTCATCTGAAACTATGGGGGAAAGAGGCAGTAATATGTCAAAATTAAGGTGCTGAAAGAAAAGAAAAAAAAAAAAACAAAAACTTCCAACCAAGAAAGTTATATCCAGAAAAATAGTCCTTCAAAGATGAGGGAGAGTTCAAAATATACACAGATAAATAAAAATTGAGAGAATTTGTTTCATGATATACTAAAGGGAGTTCTGTCAGTTAAAAGAAGGCAGGAGAGAAAAGTTTGAAAAAGAATGCAAAAAAAAAAAAGACTATAAGTTAGAGTATCTAAAAGGTAAAAAGAGAAACAAAATTAAAATATGACATATAAGAATGGAGGAAAAATGGCTGAAGTACTGCCTTTAAAGTAACATTGAATGTTAATGGATTAAAATGCCCAATTAAGAGACACAGCTTGACAGAATGAATTTTTTTAAAAATTACACATCTATATGCCGTCTACAGGAGACTCATCTTAGGCACAAATAGATTACAAGTAAAAGTTGGAAAATGATTTCCCATGCAAACACTAACCAAAAGGCCTGGGGTTGTGTGGTAGTTTGATACAGTTATGAATTCCAAAAATAGATATTGGATTATGCTTGTACTGGCCTCTGGTTGTGATTAAATTATGATTAGGGCTTTGATTGGGCCACGTCAGTAGGACGTTAGAGTCCCTGCCCCTTGGTGGGCAGGGACTCAGAGATAAAACTACATGTCAGAGCAGAGGAGTTGGTTGGAGTTTTGATGTTGGAGTTCTGATGCAGAGTTTTAATGCTGGAGCCCAGGGAAATAAGCACACAGAGGAGCTTCATCATGAGGAAGAAGAGAAGGCTTCAGGAAAAGAGACAAGATGTTTGCCTGACAGTTCACAGCTGGCCTTGCGGAGAGAGGCAAAGCTCAGAGAGCCTCATAGTCTACAGCTGACATGTGGAGGAAACAGAGGAACTGAGCCCAGAGAGAAATAGAGTCCCAGGAAGAAAGGAAACCAAGAAGCCTGAACTCTGGCAAACATCAGCAGCTGTCTCATTCCAACACGTGACAACAGACTTTGGTGAGGGAAGAAATTTATGCTTTATGGCCTGGTAACTGTAAGCTTCTACCCAAAATATATACCCTTTATAAAGACCAATAGATTTCTGGTGTTTTGCATTAGCACACCTTTTGGCTGACTAAAACATGTCACTGTACTCATATCAGACAAAATAGACTTTAAATGCAAAGCTGTTGTAAGAGACCAAAAAAAGGAACACTTTTATTACTAAAATGGACAGTCTACCACAAAGAAAAACAATCACAAATATTTATACACCTAACCAGGGTGCCCCAAAATACATGAGACAAATACTGGCAATATTAAAGGGAGAAATAGATGTCTCTACACTCATAGTGAGGGAATTCAATATACCATTCTCAGCAATAGACAGAACATCTTGATAGAGGATCAGTAAAGAAGAAGAGATCTTAGAGGAACTAGACTTAATGGACTATAAAGAACACTGCACCCCAAAAACAGCAGGATATATATTCTTCTCAAGCCCTCATGGATTATTCTCCAAGGTGGAGACGATATGTTAGGTCGTAGACAAAGTCTCAACAAATTTGGAGCGATTGAAATTATACAACGCACTTTCTCTGACATCAACAGAATGAAGCTGGAAGTCAATAATGGGCAAAAAACAGAAAAATTCACAAATATATGGAAGTTAACTTCTTAAACAATCAGTGGATCAAGGAGGAAATTGGAAGAGAATGAGTAAATATATTGAAATAAATGAAAAAGAGAGCACAACATATCAAAACTTATGGGATGCAACTAAATCAGGGCTGAGAAGGAAATTTATACCATAAATCCCTACATTTGAAAAGAAGAAAGAGCTAAAGTAAAATACATAACATAATTGAATGAAATTGAGAATTTAAAAAATAGAGAGAATTAACAGAACCTAGAGCTGTTGTTTTTGAGAAGATTAATAAATTTGGAAAACCCTTAGTTAGACTAACAAAGAATAAAAGAGAGGAGATGCACAGAAATGAGGGATGGGACATCACCATTCACCCTACAGATATAAAGAGGATACTATGAAAAACTATATGCCAATGGGTTATACAAGTTAGATAAAATGAACAAATTTCTAGAAACACACAGGTAACCTGCACTGATGAATGAAGAACTAGAAGACTTCAACAGAACAATCACAAGTAGTGAGATTGAATCAATCATCAAAACTATCTTAATCAAGAAATGCCCAGGACCCGATGGCTTCAAAGGTAAATTCTATTAATCATTCCAAAAAGAATGAACCCCAACCCTGTTCAAACTCCTCCAAAGAATTGAAGAGAAGGGAATATTACCTAACTCATTCTATGATACCAGCATCACCCTAACACCAAAGCCATATAAACAGGATACAGGAAAAGAATCTCTCTAATGAATAAATCTTTCTAATGAACTTAGATGTAAAAATTCTTATCAAAATTCTTGCAAATTGAATCCAAAAAAATATCAAATTAATTATACACCATGATTAATTGGGTTTTATCCCATGATATGCAAGGATGGTTCAACATAAAATCAATTAATGTAATACCCCACATTAACAGAAGGAGAAAAATTACATGATCATATCTATAAATGCAAAAAAGATATTCAACAAAATTCAACATCCTTTCTTGTTAAAAATAGTTCAGAGATAGGAATAGAAGGACATTTCCTCAATACGGTAAAGGGCATATATGAACAGCCCAGAGCTACCATCACACTTAAGGGTGAAAAGCTAAAGGTTTTCCCTCTAATATCTGGAAAAAGAAAATGATGCCTACTGTCACCACTATTATTCAACATTGTGTTAGCAATTCTTGCCAGAGAATTTAGGCCATAAAAAGAATAAAAGGCATTGGAAAGATAGAAGTAAGACTTTCACTATGGCATGATACTATATATATTTATGTAATTTTTTTCACTATTTGATGATGCTATATACATGGAATATATGTATATATATATATATATATATATATACATAAAATGATGCTGTATATATAAAGTCCTGAAAAATCTACAACAAAGCCACTAGAGCTGATAAACAAGTTTAGTAAAGTGACAGAATATAAGACCAATAAGCAAAAATAAGTTGTGTTTCTTTAAATTAATAATGAATCATCTGAGGAAGAAATCATTAATAGAATTCCATTAACAATAGCAGCCAAAAGAATCAAATATCTAGGAATAAACTTAACTAAAGTTTTAAAGAAGTTGCACACAGAACATTACACAACATTGCTAAAAGAAATCAAAGAAGTCCTAAATGAATGGAAGGATATTTCAAGTTCATGAATAGAAAGACTAAAGGTCATTAAGATGTCAATTCTATCTAAATTCATTTATAGATTCAACACAAACACAAGAAAAATTCCAACAGCATTTTTAGAGAAACGGAAAAACCAATTATTAAATATATTTGGGGCCCCAAATAGCCAAAAACATTTTGAAAAAGAAAAATGAGGTTCAAGGACTTACACTATCTGAATTTAAAGCATACTACAAAGCTACAGTAGTCAAAATGGCATGGTATTAACACAAGGATAGACATATTGACCAATGGAACTGAAATGAGAATTAAGAAATAGACCTGCATATCTACAGCCAACTGATATTCAACAAGGCTGCCAAGTCCATTAAACTGGGACAGAATATTCTCTTTAAAAAATGTTTTTGGAAGAACTGGTTATCCATATCCAAAAGAATGAAAGAGGATGCCTATCCCTTGCCCTATACAAAATTTAACTGAAGATGGATCAAAGACCTAAAATAAATGCCAGGATCATAAAACTATTAGAAAATAATGTAGGGAAGCATCTATGTGACCTTGTGGTTGGCAATGGTTTCATGAATTTTACACCCAAGAGTGAGCAATGAAAGAAAAATTAGATAAATTGGACCTCCTCAAAAAAAAAAAAAAAAAAAAACAAAAACACATTTCCACATTTGTACTTTAAAGAAATTCATCAAGAAAATGTAAAGGCAGATTACTCAATGGGAGAAAATGTTTGGAAACCATAAATCCAAGATGGGTCTAATATCCAGTATATATATATATATATATGTATAATTCTACAATTCAATAATAAAAAGACAAATAACCCATATAAAAATAGGCAAGAGAGTTGAATGGATATTCTTATAAAGAGGAAATATGGATGGCTAAAAAGTCCATAAAAAGATGCTCAACATCACCAGCTGTCAGGGAAATGTAAATCAAAACTACAATGAGATATCAATTTCAAACCCACTAGACTTGCTGCTGTTAAAAAACAGAAAACTACAAGTTTTGAAGAGGGTATGGAGACATAGGAAACTCATTCACTCCTCATGGATATACACAATGGTGCAGTCACTGTGGAGGACAGTTTGACAGTTCTTCAGGAAGCTAAGTATAGAATTGCCATATGTTCCAGCAATCCCACTTCTCACTATATACCCAGAAGAATTAACAGCAGGGACACCAACATATATGTACATCAATGTTAATAGCAGCATTATTCACAATTGCTAAAAGAGGGAAGCAACCCAGATGTCCATCCAACAGATAAATGGATAAACAAAATATGGTATATCTATCTGATGGAATATACTCAGCTGTAAGAAGTAGCACAGTATTTTACACTATGAAACAACATGGATGAACCTCAAGGACCTTATGTTGAGTGAAATATGCCAGACACAAAAAGACAGTTTTTGCATCATCCACTGATATGAACTAAGGATAGTGAGCAGACTCATGGAAGTAGTGTCTAGAAGATAGATTCCCAGGATATAGAAATGGAGTAGAGATCAGAAAGCTGATACTTAATCTGTGCAGAACTTATAATTAGGTTGGTTGTAATGGTTTGGAAATGGGCAGAAGTGATGGTGGCACAGTGATATGAGTATAATTAACAATGCTGAACTGTGAGTGTGAATGTTATTGAAAAAGAAACATTTGGGCCATGCATGATGCTAGGAGGAAAGATATAAGATAAAACAGGGGAGTGTATAAAACAGTGAACTCTGGGGTGGCCGAATATTGTGGCTAAGAATACAGTATAAGAGGAGGCGTCGGTATAGGAGGGCACTCACTGACTAGCTCTCTGAGGATGGCTGATTGGGGACAGGGTCCTGCCTGAGGTTCTGTGCTGTGGGTGCACAGAGTTAGAATATTGGGACATATATCTGCAGGCAGCTCAGCGGTGTGGATTGCTCAGTGGAGATTCATGAGTTTTATCCCTGCCAGTGGAGGTTAACACAGAGGGCGGAGCCTCACCCTCAGGGAAAAATGCTGGTTTGACCCACGACTCCTGCCAGCAAACCGGTGAGAGGGACTGTTCTTGGAGAGTGGGAGGATTCTGGTGGAGGGTCAAGAAGGCTTTCCTTGCTGTAGATTTTGCTTGCAGCTTTGGGGAACAAAATAACTGGTTTGAAGCAGGACCAGGCTGAGGGGAGTGGCAAATCTGCTGAGGAAGTTGACTTACCGACCTGCCCATGGAAACACCACAACACCCCACTGGCAAGCCCATGAGAGGGAGCATTCTCCAAGACTGGGAGGATTCTGACAGAAGGTGGAAAGGGGGATTTCTTTCTGTTGATTTGGCTGCCTGGATCCCCTCATAGCTTTGGGGAGCAGATAAGCCGGCTGGAAACAGCACCAGGCTGAGAGGAGAGGCGAATCTACTGAGGAAGCCTGTTTTATTAAACACCCTGGTGATACACAGAGGGGGTGGAGTTGGCCATTTTTATCTTTCTGCACTGACTAGCATCAGAGATTCAGCTCCCGTGGGAAAGCCAGGAAGTAGGAATGCTTGATTACTGTCCTCAAGCCTAGTTAGGGTCTCCTCAGTGAAGGGGGTGGTCTAGAAGAGGACATATTTTGGGTCCCCTATTTCACCAAAAATAAAAATAAAAGAAGACAGTTTAAAAAATAAAAAATGAATTTTTCTTTTTTAATTTAGTTTTATAGCTAAAATCTGCCTCAAAACCTGCAGATAGAACCTTGCAGGGCAATTGAATGATAAATACAAGCAGGCTGAGATGTTCCACAAGGGCCAAGAAGGAACACTATTCTTCCTTAGATTTGTTTAACTGCTTGTTTGTGTGGTTGTTTCATTTTTTTCTGTTTATTTGTGTCTATTGCTTTTCTTTCCTCTTTTCCTCCACCCTTTCTTTCTTTCTTTCTTTCTTCTTTCTTTTTCTTTCTTTCTTTCTTTCTTTCTTTCTTTCTTTCTTTCTTTCTTTCTTTCTTTCTTTCTTTCTTTTTCTTTCTTTCTTTCTTTCTCTCTCTCTCTCTCTTTCTTTCTTTCCTTCTCTCTCTCTCTCTCTCTCTCTCTCTCTCTCTCTCTCTCTCTCTCTCTCTCTCTCTCCTTTCTTTATTTTCTTTTTAAATTAGGTGATGCTAACTGGTCTCTTCTTTGCTGTGCTTCTTCTTCAGTGATTTACCATTCTCTGTCTATATTAATTTTGTATCCCAATCTATCTCTTTTGCTTCCCTCATCTTTCTGTCTTCTGCTTTCTGTTGTGGTTCTTACAAAGCATTTTTTTTTCATTAGCCCATAACTTAAGGGTGTAAATTTCTATGCTATCTATTCTGTTTTCTTCTTTTAAATTAATATTAACTTTTTCCTTTCAGCCCTTTCTTTACTCTTTCTCTCCCTCCTCATCATTCTAGCCTACTAAATCATTATATATATATTTCTCTATTTGGTTTCCCAATCCATGGTAGGTACTCAACTTTTTTTCCCTATTACTCTACACTGCCTACATTAGCTAAATATTTCTTTCACTAAGTCTTTTACAGCCCCTCTTCTAACTTTTATCAATATTACTATTAACCTTCTTCCTTTCTCACATCTTTTGATTCCTCTGGCCCGAATCTTTTGCCTTCAAGGGAACATAGAAAGAAGCAAGGAAATAAAATAAGAAGAAAAAGTGTCATAGAGAAAACTTAACACACACACAGAACCACCAGCTAAATAAAACTCTAGAGCAGAGAGAAAAGCTAATCAATTGAATAAACCCATCAAGATAAAATGATGACCAGAGAACAACAAAAATTACAAACCACACTGAGGAACAGGAAGACATGGACCAGCCCAATGAACAAACTAAAAGCCAGGAAGATTTGCAGAACATCGAACAACTTATCAAATATTTCCAAACAAATATCATGGACTGATTTAATGAAGTGAAGGAAGAGATTAAGGATATTAAGAAGACACTGGGAGAACATACTGAAGAAATTGTAAACATATGCAAAAAGATAACAAATATGATGGTAATCAATGGCACAATGCAAGAAATCAAAAAAACACTGGATTCACATAAAAGCAGATATGATCAAGCAGAAGAAAGAATTAGTGATGTGGAAGACAATACATCTGAAATCAAACAAGAGTAGAACAGATAGACAAAAAGATAGAAAAAAATCTGGCAGAGACTCAGGGATTTAACCAAAAACACAAAATGCATAAATATACGCATTACAGGCATCCCAGAAGGAGAAGAGAAGAGAAAGGGAACAGAAGGAGGGTTGAAGGAAATAATGGCTGAAAACTTCCCAACCCGATTGAGAGAGATGGATGTGCAGATCCAGGAAGCACAGCACACCCCAAATAGTATAAATCCCAACAGGCCTACTCCAAGACATATACTTGTCAAAATGTCCAATGCTCAAGACAAAGAGAAAATACTCAAGGCAGTAAGAGAAAAGAGAACCATCACATACAAGGGAAGCAAAATAAGATTAAGTGCTGATTTTTCATCAGAAACCATGGAGGCAAGAAGACAGTGATATGACATAGTCAAAGTACTAAAAGAAAAAAACTTCCAGCCATGCATTCTCTATCCAGCAAAACTGGCATTCAAAAATGATGGAGAGTTCAAAATATTCACAGATAAAAAGAAATTAAAAGAGTATGACAATAAGATACCTGCACTTCAAGAAATACTAAAGGAAGTTCTACAAGCTGAAAGGAAAAAACAAGGGAGAGAGACATGGAGAAGAGTTTAAAAACAACTAAAAAGACAAACACAGAAAAAAAACAACAACATATGACATACATTAACCCAAAGAAAATATGGCTGAAGTAAGAAATTCATTGTGAGTCATAACACTGAATGTTAATGGATTAAACTCACCAGTCAAGAGATACAAATTAGCAGAATGGATAAGAAAATATGATTCATCTATATGCTGTCTACAAGAAACCCACCTTCAACCCAGGGATTCAAGAAGGCTGAAAGTGAATGGCTGGAAAACAGTTTTACAAGCAAAAAAAATAGCCAAAAAAAGGGTAAGATTAGCTATTCTAATATCAGACAAAATAGATTTTAAATGCAAAACTATTGTAAGAGACAAAGATGGATACTATATATTAGTAAAAGGTGTAATCTCTCAAGAAGAGAGAACAATCATAAACATTTATGTACCTAATCAGGTGCCTCAAAATATATGAGGCAAACTCTGGAAAAACTAAGTGGAGAAACAAATGCCTCTACAATTATAGTGGGGGACTTTAATACACCATTATCATCATTAGACAGAATATCTAGACAGAGAATCAATAAAGAAACAAAGACTCTGAACAATACATTAGAGGATCTGGACTTAATAGACATATACAGAACACTACACCCAAATACAGCAGGATTTACATTCTTCTCGAGTGAACATGGATTATACTCCAAGAAAGACCACATGCTAGGTCACAGAACAACTCTCAATGAATTCAGAAAGATTGAGATTACACAAAGTAATTTCTCTGACCACAATGGAATGAAATTGGAAATCACTAAGGGCCAGAAAATCAGATTAGGCACAAAGATATGGAAATTAAACAACACACTCTTAGACAAACAGTGGGTAAAGGAGGAAATCTCAAAAGAAGTCAGTAACTACCTTGAAACTAATGAAAATGACAACACAACATATCAAAATCTATGGGATGCAGTGAAAGCTGTCCTGAGAAGGAAGTTCATAGCCATAAATGCATATATTAAAAAAGAAGAAAGAGCTAAAATTGAAAACCTAACTGCACACTTGGAGTAATTGGAAAAATAACAACAAACTAAACTAAAGGAAGTAGAAAAATGGAAATAACAAAGATTAGAGCAGACCTAAATGAAATAGAGAAAAAGAATGCACTAGGAAAAATAAACAAAAACAAAAGCTGGTTCTTTGAGAATATCAATAAAATTGACAAACCCTTAGCCAGACTAACAAAGAAAAAGAGAGAGCAGATCCAAATACACAAAATAAGAAATGAGCAAGGGGATATTACTACTGACCCCATGGAAATAAAGAGTATCATAACAGGAAACTTTGAAAAATTATATGTCAACAAGAATGAAAATTTAGAGGAAATGGACAAGTTTCTAGAAACTCACAGACAGCCTACATTGATGAAAGAAGAAATTGATGAGTTCAACAGTCCAATTACAAGTAAAGAGATAGACTCAGTCATTAAAAATCTCCCAATTAAGAAGAGCCAAGGACCAGATGGCTTCACAGCTAAATTCTACCAAACATTCTGGAAAGAGCTAACACCAAACCTGCTTAAGCTCTTCCAAAAAATAAAAGTAGAAGGAATATTGCTTAACTCATTCTATGATGCCAACATTACCGTAATATCAAAACCAAACAAAGATACCACAAGAAAGAAAAAGTACAGACCAATTTCTCTAATGCACCTAGATGCTAAAATCCTCAACAAAATACTTGCTAATCACATTCAACAACATATCAAAAGGATTACACACCACGACCAAGTGGGTTTCATCCTGGGTATGCAAGGATGGTTCAATATAAGAAAATCAATCAATGTAATACACCACATAAACAGATTGAAAGAAAAAAATCACATGATCATCTCTATAGATGCAGAAAAAGCTTTCATCAAAATACAGCACCTTTTTCTGATAAAAACAATGCAAAAGATAGGAATAGAAGGAAACATTCTGAATATGATGATGGGTATATATGAAAAACCCAAAGCTAACATCATCTTCAATGGTGAAATCCTAGAAGCCTTCCCCCTGAGATCGGGAACAAGACAAGGATGCCGACTATCACCACTCTTATTGAACATTGTCTTAGAAGTACTTGCTTGAGCACTGAGGCAAGAAAAAGACATAAATTGGAAAAGAAGAAGTAAAATTTTCATTATTTGCAGACGACATGATCCTATACATAGAAAGCCCTGAGAAATCTACAACAAAGCTTCTAGAACTTACAAAGGAGTTCAGTAATGTCACAGGCTATAAGATCAATGCTCAAAAATCAGTAGCCTTTGTTTACACCAATATTGAGCAATCTGAGGAGGAAATCAAGAAAAAATACCATTTACAATAGTACCTAAAAGAATCAAATACCTAGGAATAAATTTAACTAAAGATGTAAAGGACTTATATACAAAAACTACACAACACTGTTAAAGGAAATCAAAGAAGACTTAAATAAATGGAAGAATATTCCTTGTTCATGGATTGGAAGACTAAACATCATCAAGATATCTATCATACCCAAACTAATCTACACATTTAATGCAATCCCAACAAAAATCAACACTGTATTTTTTAAGGAACTGGAAAAACTAACTACAAAGCATATTTGGAAAGGTAAGAGGCCCTGAATTTCCAAAGACATATTGAAAAAGAAAATTGAAGTTGGAGGTATCACATTACTTGACTTTAAACACATACTACAAAGCTACAATGCTCAAAACTGCATGGTAATGGCAAAAGTATACACATACTAACCAATGGAACTGGATTGAGAGTTCTGATATAGATAATCGCATTAACAGTCATGTGATTTTTGACAAGACCACCAAGCCCACTCAGTTGGTAGAGAAGGGTCTCTTTAACAAGTGGTGCTTGGAGAACTGGATATCCATACCCAAAAGAATGAGAGAGGAATACCATCTCACACCTTATACAAAAATCAACTCAAGATGGATCAAAGATCTAAATATAAGAGCCAAAACCATAAAGACCTTGGAAGATAATGTAGGGAAGCATCTACAGGACCTTGTAATAGGAAATGGTTTCATAAACTTCACAGCCAAAGCACGAGCAGCAAGAGAAAAAATAGATAAATGGGATCTCCTTAAAATAAAAAACTTCTGTACCTCAAAGGACATTATTAAGAAAATAAAAAGGCAGCCTACCCAATGGGAGAAAATATTTGGCAGCCATATATCTGATAGGAGCCTAATATCCTGCATATATAAAGAAATCCTACACCTTGAAAATAAAAAGACAAACAACCCATTTAAAGAATGGGCAAGTGACCTAAAAAGACACTTCTCCGAGGAAGAAATACAAATGGCTATAAAGGATATGAAAAAATGCTCGACATCGCTAGCTATTAGGGAAATACAAATCAAAACTACAATGATATACCATCTTACACCCATCAGAATGGCAGCTATAAAAAAACAGCAGACTATAAGTGTTGGAGAGGATGTGGAGGAATAGGAACCCTAATCCACTGCTGGTGGGATTATGGAATGATCCAGCCACTGTCGAGGACAGTTTTGCAGTTCATCAGAAAACTAACAATAGATCTTCCATATGATCCAGTGATTCCACTGCTGGGTATATACCCAGAAGAATTGAAAACAAAGACACGAACAGATATATGCACACCAATGTTCATAGCAATATTGTTCACAATTGCCAAAAGTTGGAATCAGCGCCGGTGCCCATCAACAGATGAATGGATAAACGAAATGTGATACATACATACAATGGAATATTACTCAGCTGTAAGAAGGAATAAAGTGCTAACACACGGAATAACATGGATGAATCTTGAAGACCTTATGTTGAGTGAAGCAAGCCAGGCATTGAAGGATGAACAGTATCTGACCTCACTGATTTGAATTGTGGGAAGTGAGCAGTCTCTGAGAACAGTTGTCTGAAAGACAGGTTAACAAGGGAGAGAAATAGAAGGTTGTGAGCCATCATGCATATGGACATAATCTATGGTAAAGTGATAGAGTGTAGTTGCATATTGAAGGATTGGACAGGTGAGGTGGGTAGAGACACTACTGGGTTTGGTGGTGCAGGGTTGACAGGTGGGTAGATTAGGAAGGGTGGGTTAGAATACCCAGGATACTGGGGGGAGAGTTGGGAGGGGGACTAGGTGAGCATGGGATTTGCAGGTATGATGTTGAAAGTGCAGGAGTGGGAATGTTCTTATGATGATATGACAAGGTAGTGTCACTGGTTTAGGGTGTAAGTTGTGGAGGCATTCAGAAAGGGGTGCATTTGAACTAGGCTTCTGGGGAAAGTGTGAGTGTTCATCATGTCATAAGGTGTTGTGTCGGGGAGTGGAGACCCACATGCTGAGAGGGAAGAAGATGGGTCCCCATCTTTGGGAGGACCGAGTCACCCAGAAACAGACAGGTGGGTGTCTCTTAAGCACAAAGGTGAATCCTAATAGGAGAGGATACTCAGCATGTCAATACCTCTTGTTCCATGTAATTATGAATCTTGTCATCCAATGGGTCAAGACAGGGGAGTGTCATGAGCCCCAGGCTGGGGAGGAAGGAACAGAAAAGGTCATGGGAAATATTTTTCATTACCTTACAGTAATGAACACAGGACATGGTAAATATCATCAAAAACTATTAAATTGTACCGTCTAAATTGTAAACTAAGCTGTAAACCATTGACAATGTTTAGTAGCTATGCTTCACCATCTGTCTAACAGTTATAAAAATTCTACCATCCACATAAAAAAGGTTTTAATATGGGGTGAGGAAAGGGGAAGGAGGTTGGGTATATAGGAGTCTATAGTATTCTGTGTGTAACTTTGCTGTGACCAAAAACTTCTCTGAAAATTAAACGAAAATTTGGGAGACACTGGGGACTGAGAGGAGGAAGATGCCATAGTATAGACTGGACACCCAATAATGCAGTGATAAAAGGAAGTATGTAAAAAAAATAAAAATTAAAATTTAAAAAAGAAATTTTTTACCCATTTATTGAATATACCAATCCTTTAATTTTATTTCTAGTGTTTTTTAAAAGTTACCATGTATTTTATCTCATATTTAAACTTATCTTTATTATTTCATTTTCCTATTAATTGTATTTGGCTAATATATGGGCTTCATCTTCAAGGAATTTTTGGATCACACAAGGGTTACAGAGGGGGCAGGAGAGGATCATTGGTGGGGGTGTCTGGTATGGGGGTTTCATGGGAAGAAGTTCACCTGAATATACATGAAAGATACATAAATTTGTTCAAATGATCAAGGGGTGGGGCATGGTCACAGTGGGTAGACAATTACTCAATAAATGAGGGAATACTGAATTCCCAGCCAGGACAGCTCTGCCACATTCTCCAAGGGAGCAGCAACAGTCTCCCGAGTGCAGGGGCAGTGTCTGGCAAAGAAGGATGGTCCACTGATGGGTTCTTGTTATTGATGACTAGCCTTATAAGTCTTTGCTCTTATAATTGAAACTTAGCCTACTGTTATGGGGTGCCTAAGTGTTGCCACCTGAGAGCCTCCTTGTTGCTCAAACGTGGCCTCTCTCTAAGCCAAACTCACCATATGAATGCATTACCTTCCCCCCAGCGTGGGACATGACTCCCCAGGATGAGCCTCCCTGGCAATGAGGTGTTAATACCAAGTGCCAACTGGCAATATGACTGGAAAAAGACCTTGAATAAAAGGGGGAAAAGGTAAGACAAATGAGTTCATGTGGCTAAGAGACATCAAAGAGAGTCAGAGGGTCATCGCAGAGGTAACACTTACACACACCTCAGTAGGATCTCATAGAACACTAAAGTGTATATCACCCCACACAGAGGGGCTCCTGAGACCTCTGAAGACACCCAGGTCCTATTTAAGGGGGGATAGCTCCAGAGATTCATGCCTTATCAGTGGGCTCTGCTTTGGAATCTGTGCTCCTGAGACAGACAGAGTTGAACTCAAATAAGTCCTCCCTGCACATGGTCCATCAGTCCTTTCTGTTCAAACCTATATATGACAGTGGGGTTTGTAGGTGTACTTCCAGAGACTGAAGCCTCTGGCCTGCCCATGTGCCAGCTGTGTCTGGAATCTCGGTGGAGCTGCAACTTCTACTCTACAGCTCAATGGGCTTACTCAAGTCACCCAGTGAGGAGACAATGATGGACAACAGCCTCCCAGGGAATGGAAAAAGCCTGCAGCTGCAGGCAGGATAATCCCATCCACCATATCCATGGGATATAAGCCCCCTTTCACTTGGAGGTGGAGGGGACATGACCATCCCAGATTGCTCAGGATTGAGGGAAGAGCTATAGACTTGAGTAGACTTAATGGTATTCTGTTGTAGACATAATCTGATTCAAGCAATGGAAGAAATTACAACAGTGAGATGGGGCCAGTGGCCACTGGATGCTTTTGGGGCAGGGAAGGGAAAATCAGTTGTAATACAGGTGCTTTTTCAGGACTTGGATATTAAACTGAGTAACATTACAATGACAGATATAGGGCATTTTACATCAGCATATAACATGCAGAAATGTGTGGGATAGGGTGGGGTCTACAATGTGAACTACGGTCCGTGCTTGGTGGCAATGCCCCAGGATGTGTATATCCATTGCAGGTGATGAGTCACACTAATGAAAGATGTTTATATGGGATGTTATGGGAGGTGTAGGAGGTGGGGAACATGGGAATACCTGTAATTTTTGTGTGGAATTTATGTAATCTGAGCATCTTATAAAATATATATATATATTTAAAAAAATAAAAAATGAAAAAAAAGAAGAGTACAATATAAGAATGTTCTTTCAGGATTTATAACAAAGTTATGTTACTAGTACAGGGTGTTGATTGTGGTATATGGGGCTAAATGCACCTAAAGCATGCTTCCATGGAATATAAATGTGTTTGTGTTGTCATAGGTACGTTTTCTCAATTAACCAATGGTGACACAGAAGAAAGCAAAATATTAGGCTGCCATCCTGTAGTAGTTCTTTTACTTTCTAAAATAAAATCATGAAAATTTCTGGTGTATAAGGGCTGTGGATAAGAAAAGGAAATAGGGCAATATATTAAGCCCTTTATATTCATTGTTGTACTTATGAAACTTATTCCTGTAAAAATGAAACTTAGCCTAATTATAATTGATGCCTAATGGTTACCACCAGCAAACCTCCTTGTTACTCAAATATGGTCTCTTTCTAAGCCAAACTTAGCAGGTGAACTCATTTCTTGCCCCCAAATGTGCGACATGATTCCTGAGAATCCTTCCTGGAACTGAGTGATATTGTCAAGTGATGACAAATGATGTATTTGTAAAGTGACTTTGAACAAAAGGGGTAAACATTAAATTAAAAAAAAAAAAAGAATTTTTATGGGGAATAAATTTCAAAGCTATTCAGAAGGTTATTCCGGAGGTTTCATTCATGCAGGTCTCTGACAGATTTCATTTAATTGCCACAGTAAACAAAGCCTCAAACAAAAGTGGTCCCAAGTGATCTAGAGACATGTTGACACCATAGGCAAGGTACATAGCCTCATGAAATCAACACACCCGCCCAGTGGTCCCAATTAGGAAATACATGGTAATCTCTGTCTTCAATGTAACATAATTATAATTATTTATAATTGCCCAACTCATGATTCTTCCACTCCTTTTGGTTAAAACTGTAAATCCCAATAAACCCATTAAATATATCTCTCAGAGACTTAAATCATTGGATTGTTCATATGCTGGTTGAACCCTAAATCTTAGCAGAATTGCACCCAACACCTACTCTCTAGTTCTTCAGGCTTGCCCTGGACAACCAGCAAAATTATGATGATGGACCATTCCCATCCCAAAAAGCAAGGAGTATCTACAACTGCAAGCAAAACAAGTCATTCCATCTACTCCATATATCTAAGTCAAAGTGGCCATCATCCCAAATCTCTCAATGTTGATGAATGAACACATAAGAGATAGTGTAACCATATGTCAATGTAGATTTATTAGTGTACTTATCTTATGTTAACAGAAAAACTTGTAACATTGCTATAAACAATAGTTGCCAGGGGTTCACAAGGGAGGGGGATGGAGGAATAAGTAGAACACAGGGCATTTTGAGGGCAGCCAAATTGTTCTGCATGATAGTGTAATGACAGATACATGACATTTTACATTTGACAAAGATGATAAAACTGTACAGCACAAACAGTGAACCATAATAGAAACAACAGATGTTGGTTACTATCAATGCTTCAGTATTGGTTCATCAATTGCAACAAATGTACCACACTAATCTAAGATGTTAATAATAGGGGAAAATATGCGTGTATGGGGGGATTAATGGGAATTGCCTATAATTTTGTGTAATTTTCCTGTAAATTTAAAACTCTAAAAAAGAAAAATTTAAAAACAGTATCTATTTGTTACTTGCAGAACAGTACTTTTAGCAGAGGTTTAGTGGGGTATCCACAATGCTGCAATCAAAGTGTTAGCTGGGGCTGACTCATCAACTGAAGTGGGTGTGGCTGGGGAAGACAGTTGAAGGATGAAGACCACTTCTTTCTTGCTGGATATTTGTTGGAATATACCCTTAGTTCCTAAAGACCTCCCTTGTTCCTTGTCACATTGGCCTCCAATGTTATATTCTTCATAAAAGCCAGCAAGGAAAATAGATTGTCCTAGCAATGCATGTTAAAAAGGGAGGTAGAAAAGAGTCACTGGTCCATAGCAATTCTGAAATCTTAGGGGAGGAAATTCCCAGTTTCAGGCCTCAGAATATTTTTTCCATGACACTCAGCAGACTCTTGGTCCTGCTGCACTTGGAGTCATCCTTCTTGCTAGGTACACTCTGCTGAAATTGGGTAGATCTCATACTATCCAAATTTAGTTCAGATGTTTAGACAGATAATGCCATGCACAAACCAATGAGGCATGAGAATACTTATAACTTACATAATGAGGCTTTCTGAGGAGAGCTCTGTGGCTTTCAAGAAGGACCAAAAATGTCTGGAGATTACAGAGAATAGGTTGTCTGGATTTTCAAAAAAAATGTTAGGTGATAGAACTAAGGTGAGGCTTTCCATGTACATTAGAGTCCTGTTATTGCTGTAAGAAGTGACCACAAAATTGGTGGCTTAAAACAACATGCTTTCTCTTCATTTCTGTCTATACTTAAGGAGAGGGAATGGCATAAGGATGTAAGTCTTGGTATGCAAGTATGATGGAGCCACTCTAGAGTCTTTCTGCCAGAATTTCTATGAAAATCCTGCAATAATACTATACACAATGGCAAACTATTGAGTATTTTCCCTCAAGACCAGAAAAATGAAAGGATATCCACTCTTACTATTAAATTCAATATTGTGATAGAGGACCTGGTCATTGCAGTTTGGTAAGCAAAAGAAATCACTGCATACATATTGGAAAGGAAGAAGTAAAAAATGTCACTATTAAAATATGACTAGATTATCTCCATAGAAAATCCCAAGTGTGCTAAAGATTACAGATTAGAACTAATAAGTGAATTTAGCAAGGTTATAAGACTCAAACAGTGAATATGCAAAACTAATTTTTAGTGCCATCCTCTAGCAACAGACAATTAAATAATAAAATTAAGAAACATTTGGATTAAAATTAATTTGATCATATGAAATGCATAGAAATCAATCCACCTAAAGACATGCAAGCCCTCTCCACTGAAAATGACAAAACTCTGTGGAGTGATTAAAATAATAACAATGTATAGAGATGAATCTAAAGTTCATGGAATGGAAGAATCAATAATGTTAAGAAGTAAACTTCCCCAAATTTCAAAGATCTAAATAGGGAAAACAATATTGAAAAACAAAGAAGAATATCATAGGACTTACATCACCTTACTTCAATATTTACACTTGATCAAAAAGATGAAGATGTGATTACTTCAATACTTATATACAGTATTCAAGAGACTGTGATACTTCTAAAGGAATACAAATATATCAAAATAGCTGATCAAAATTCAAGATGAACCTAATTTTTTAGGTTAAATTTATTCTCCACCAGATCTCCAAAAAAATGTAGTGTGAAAACATTCATTATCAACAAACTCTGTTAAAACAACTGGATACTAATGGTGGGGAGACAGATTAACATCTCTATCTTGACCATAAGACCATAAACAAAATATAATTTTAGGATATGAATCTCTTCGAACACCAGTTGTGTAAAGGTGATCTGGCTTTCCAAGAAATAATAGCAAACAAAGAAAATAAAAAAGGAAATACTGATTTGCATCATTTGATAATTTCTACATTGTAAATATCCTCACAATGGAAAATCTGAAGCTACCACCATGAGGTCTCTGAGTGCAGAGGTGGATAAATATGCATACTCAATTGACTCTCAAGAACCAGTATGAGTCAACTTAATCACATTGTAATGTAGACTTAACCATAATACCATAAGCTAGAATATAATATATGAGAAATAGGGGCAAATTGAAATTTTCTCAACATGACTCTAAAAGTAGTTAATGTAATAGAAAAATAATACAGTGAACTTCATGAAAACTATTTCTAGTGAAATTCACCATTAAGATTAAATAAAGGAGGAGAAGCCAAGATGGCTGCAGAGTAAGGAGCTCCTGGAGTCAGCTCGTGCTACAAGGCAGTTAGTAATCACTCAGAGTTATCTAAAGCACCTGTTTGGGGTACCCAGGAGACCAGAAGAGTATCCTGCAACATCCTTGAAAGTATGGAAGGAGGAGACCACTCATCTGCAGAGAGGATTCATGAGTAGAGCCCCATGCCATGGAGGTCTATACACATGGTGCAAGCTGCCTCAGGAGCTATTCTGTGGCTGGAGTTGGAAGTTCCATTTCCCAAAAAACAGGGGAGGAAGCCACTGTGTGGCATTGACTTCAACTACTGATTTGTAAATTTGGCGGGCTAAAGTATAATCCTAGGAACAGCTAAACTTTGAGCCTGTCCAAGTTAGAAGGGGCCAGTAACTGCCATTTTGACTACACCCCTGGCATGAGGGGAAGCAGGGCTGATTGAAAATCACAGTGCTGATAGGGACTGGCTTCTTCCCACCCAGATCAGATTGTAGCTCTAGCCTAAACCCCACCCCCACCTCTGGCATGGAGGAAGTGGGGAAGACCTGAACCACCTCTCTGGGAAACTGCAAGCCATTGTGCAGAGGCCAGTGCCCATCCTACTCAAGCAGTGCAAGCCAACTCAGGAGCTATTCCATGGCTGGAGTTAGAAGCTCCATTTCCCATAAATGGTGGATAAAGATACAGTTGTCCACTGACTTCAGCAACTGATTAGTGGACTCAGTTGGCTAAAGTATAATCCTAGAAACAGCTAGAGTTTGAGCCTGTCCAAGTTGGAAAGAGTCTGGTAGCCACCACTTTGACTCTGCCCCCAGCATGAGGGAATGCTTGGTTGACTGAAAATCCAGTGAAGCTAAGGACTGGCTTCTTTGCAACAAGATTGGACCTCAGCTATACCCTAGGTTCCAGCCCCACCTCAAGCAGAGAGGAAGCTGGCAGGACCTGCACCATGCTCTCCAGGCAGGTGCTCTCTGCTGGCACAGACTGAATAGTCAGACACTTGGGGCTGAATCCCCACACCCTAGTAGGATAGGAGAAGAGCAAAACATATGTGAAAACACCAACAAAAAATTACAATCCATACCAAGAAACAGAAGATATGGCCCAGTTAAAGGAACAAGATAAGCCTGCAGATGATGTAAAGGAGTTGAGACAACTAATCATAGATGTTCAAACAAATCTCCTTAATAAATTAAATGAGATGGCTAAAGAGTAGAGATATTATCAAGACACTGGGTGAGCACAAAGAAGAATTTGAAAGCACATAGAAAAATAGCAGAACTTATGGGATTGAAAGGTGCAATAAATGAAATTAAAAACACACTGGAGGCATATAACAGCAGATTTGAGGAAGCAGAAGAAAGGATCAGTGAGCTTGAAAACATGGCCTCTGAAAGAAAACATACAAAAGAACAGATGAAGAAAAGAATGGAAAAAATTGAACAATATCTCAGGGAACTAAAGGACAGCAAAAGATGTGCAAACATACATGTCATGGGTGTCCCAGAAGGAGAAGAGTAGGGAAAAGTGGCAGAAGGTATATTTGAAGAAATAAAGGTGGAAAATTTCCCAAACCTATTGAAGGACATAGATATCCATGTCCAAGAAGCACAATATACTCCCATCTAAATAAATCAAAATAGACCAACTCCAAGACACATACTCACTAGACTGACAAATGTCAAAGACAAAGAGAATTCTGAAAGCAGCAAAAGAAAAGCAATGTATAACATATAAGGGATACCCAATAAGATTAAGGGCTGATTTCTTTTTTTTTTTTTTTTTTTTTAATGTGGGTATGTTTATTCTTATAGTTTATATTTTCAATTATTAAATGTACAAAATAAAGTAAAAAATTAATAATAATAAAAAACAAAAAATGTGGGTATCTATAAAAATCACATTAACAAGGACCATTTCTTGACCTAGAAAAGTGGCTTCCTTTATTTATTTTAATTTAATAAATTAAAAAAATTTTTTAAAGATCCTTAGATTACATAAATGTAACACAAAAAATATAGGGATTCCTATATGCCCCTGAGGTTGAAAGTACAGAGGTGAGGTTTTAAGTGTCTATTTCTAATCAGAAACCATGGAGACAAGAAGGCAGTGGAATGTTATATTTAAGATACTGCAAGAGAAAAACTGCCAACCAAGAATTTATATCCAGCAAGATTGTCTTACTAAAATGAGAGTGAAATGAGAATATTCACAGATATACAGAAACTGAGAGAGTTTATAACAAAAAGACCAGCTTTGCAGAAAACACTAAAGGGACTGGTATATCGTGAAAATAAAAGATAGGAGAGATAAACTTGGAAGAGAGTCTATAAATGATGACTGTATCAATAACAGTAATTAAATGTGTCAAAAGAGTGGTGAAAATAAAATGACAGATAAAACCCAAAGATCAAAATGGATGAATAGTAATAACATTGAATGTTAATGAATTAAACTCCCCAATCAAAAGACACAAACTAGTGAATGGATAAGAAAATATGAGCTATTTATATGCTGTCTGCAAGTGACTCACCTTAGACACTAGGATACCAGTAGATTGAAAGTGAAAGATTGGAAAAAGTTATTCCATGCATGTAGTAACCAAAAAAAAAAAAAAAACTTATATCAAATGATATAAACTTTAAAGGTAAAACTGTTAGTGGTCACAAGGAATAACATTACATATTAATAAAAGGGATGATCCACCAGGAAGAAATAACAATCATAAATGTGTATGCACCTAACCAGGATGTCCCAAGATACATGAGGCAAACACTGGCAAAACTGAAAGGAGAAATAGATGTCTCTACAACAATAGTTGGAGACTTCAATACACCACTCTCAGAATTGGCAAGAAGATCTGAACAGAAGATTAATTAAGAAACAGAGAGCTTGAATAATATGATAAATGGACTAAACTTAATAGACATATACAGATCATTGCATCCCCCAAAAAAAGGATATACATTCTTTCACATGCTCATGGATCTTTCTCCAGAATAGACTATATATTGGGATCACAAAGCAGATCTCAATAAATTCAAGAAAATCAAAATTATACAAAGCACTTTCTCTGATCATAATGGAATAAAGTTGAAACCAACAAGTGACAGAAAAAGGGAAAATTCACATATACATGGAGATTAAACAGCACTCTTAAATAATCAGTGGGTCAAAGAAGGAATTTCAAGAAAAATCAATAAATATCTCGAGATGAATGAAAATGAGAACACAACATGTCAGAACTTATGGGATGCAACTGAGGCAGTGATGAGAGGAAAACTTTTAACCCTTAATGTTCACATTAAAAAAGAAGAAAGAACTAAAATCAATGACCTAACTACACAGATAGAGGAACTCAGAAAAGAACAACAAATTAATCCCAAAGCAAGTAGAAGGAATGAAATAAAGATCAGAGAAGAAATAAATGAAATTGAGAACAACAACAACAACAAAAAACAATAAGAGAGAATTAACAAAAGCAAAAGTTGGTTCTTCTAGAAGATCAATAAAATAGAAAAACCCTTAGCTAGACTGATTAAGAAAAAAAGAGAGAAGATGCAAATAAATGAAATAAAAAATGTAAACAGTAACATTACTACTGACCCCACAGAAATAAGAGACATCAAAGGAGGATACTATAAACAACTTTATGCCAAAACCTAGACAACATAGATGAAAGGGAAAAATTCCTAGGAAAGTACAAACAACCAACACGGACCCTAGATGAAATAGAAGACCTCAACAAACCAATCACAAGATTGAAAGAGTCATCAAAAAGCTCCCCAAAATGAAAAGCCCAGGACCAGATGGTTTCACAGGTGAGTTCTACCAAACATTCAAACAAGATTTATACAAGCTCTTCCAAAAAATTGAACAAGAAATAACATTACCAAACTCATTCTATGAAGCCAATATTACCTTAATACCAAAGCCAGATAAAAATATTATGAAAAAAGAATATTACAGACCCATTTTTCTACTGAATAAGGATGCAAAAATCCTCAATAAAATACTTGCTAATCGTATCCAAGAACATATTAAAAGAATTATTCATCATGATCAAGCGGGTTTTATACCAGGCATGCAAGGGTGGTTCAACACAAGAAAAACAATCAGCATAATACACCACATTAATACATTAAAGGAGAAAAATCACATGATCTTATTGACTGATACAGAAAAGGCATTTGTCAAAATACAACATCCTTTTTTGATAAAAATACTACAAAAGATAGGAATTGAAGGAAACTTTCTCAATATGATAAAGGCCATATACGAAAAACCCACAGTTAGCATTGTACTCAATGATGAAAGATTAAAAGACTGAAGGCATTCCCATTGAGATCAGGAACAAGACATGGATGCCCATTGTCACCACTGTTGTTCAATATAGTGTTAGATGTTCTAGCTAGATCAATCAGGCAAGAAAAAGAAATAAAATGCATCCAAGTCGGAAAGGAAGAAGTAAAACTTTAACTATCCACAGATGATAAGATCCTGTATCTAGAAAGTCCTGAAAAATCTACAAGAAAGCTGCTAGAGCTAATAAATGATTTCAATAGAGTGTCAAAATACAAGATCAATACGCAAAAATCAGTGGTGTTTCAATACAATTGTAATGCACAATCTGAGGAGGAAGTCAGAAAAAAATTCCATTTACAATAGCAACTAAAATATTCAAATATTTAGGAATAAACTTAACCAAGGATGTAAAGCACTTGTATTCAGAAAACTGTAATGCATCGTTAAAAGAAATTTTAAAAAAGACCTAATTAATTGGAAGGACATTGAATGCTGATGGACTGGAAGACTAAATATCATTAAGATGTCAATTCTACCCGAATTGATATACAGATTCAATACAATCCCAATAAAAATTCCACCAGCATTTCTTAAGCAAATGAAAAACACAATTAGCAAATTAGTCTGGAAGGGTAAGAGGCCCCGAATAGCCAGAAACATCTTAAAAAGGAAAAGTGAAGTTGGAGGACTCTGACTTCCAGGCTTTAAATCATATTACCTAGCTACGTGGTAAAAACAGCACAGTATTGACATAAAGATAGACACATAGACCAATGGAACCGAACTGATGGTTCAGAAACAGACCCTCACAACTATGGCCAAGTGATTTTTGACAAACCAGTCAAACCCAGTTTGGGACAGAAGAGTCTATTCAACAAATGGTGCTAGGAGAACTGGATATCCATAGCCAAAAGAAAGAAAAAATATCCCTATCTCACACCTTATACAAAAATTAACTCAAAATAGATCAAAGACCTAAATATAAAAGCAAGTACCATAAAGCTCCTAAAAGAAAATGTAGGGAAACATTTTCAAGACCTGGTGGTAGGTCTTGATTTAAGAATTTAAGATTCTTAAATCTTACACTGTAAGCATGAGTAATGAAAGAAAACATGGATAAATAGGCCCTTCTCAAACTTAAACACTTCTGTGATTCAAAGGACTTCATCAAGAAGGTGAAAAGGCAGCACACTCCATGGGAGAAAATATTTGGAAACCACATATCCGATAAGGGTTTGATTTGCCAGAGCAAAGTGTATTTCAATATAGTAGTCTTTCCTTTTTTACATTATTGGTAAGGTTATACTAACAAACTATACTTCCCATTGTACAATTATGTTATATTTTTTTAAATATTTACCTACGCACAAAAGAAAAATATTTTGTGCTTTTGACTTAAGAATAAAGTTTGCTAAAGGGAAAAAAAGAGATCATACAACTCAATAATAAAAGAGCAAGCAATCCAATTAAAAAATGGACAAAAGACTTAAACAGACACTTCTCCAAAGAGGAAATACAAATGGCCAAAAAGCACATGAAAAATTGTTCCATATCACTAGCTTTTAGGGAAATGCAAATCAAAACAACAATGAGATATCTAACACCACAGAGAATGGCCATTATTCTAAAAATACAGACAGCAATAAGTGCTGGAGGGGATGTGGAGAAATAAGAACACTCTTTCACTGTTGGTGGGATTGTAAAATGGTGCAACCTCTGTGGAAGACAGTTTGGAGGTTCCTCAGTAAGCTAAGTATAGAACTGCCATTTGATCCAGCAATTCCTCTACTAGGAATATATCCAAATGAACTAAAAACTATGACACAAACAGACATCTGCACACCATTTTTCATAGCAGCATTATTCACAATTGCCAAAAGATAGAAACAACCCGTGTCCATCAACCAATGAATGGATAAAAAAAAAAAAGTGGTATATACATATGGTAGAATACTATGCTGCAGTAAGAAGAAATATAATTGGGACATATATGGATGAAACTTGAGGACATTATACTAAGAGAAATAAGCCGGGCACAAAAGGGCAAATATTGCATGATTTCATTAATGTAAAGTAAATAGGAAGATGTTGGAGGCAGCCAGAAAAATGTGAAACTAAAATGGCCGGCTACAACAAAAGAACTAGCCTAACCCTATATTCAGCCTTCTTTAAGGAAGTAGCTCACCCTGTTCCCGCGCCCACAAAACCTTCCCGCCTTCCACACATAGTAAACCCTCCTTCGCAACCAACTGTGCCCAATCCTAGCCTGCCACGTACTTCCTCTCCCTTCTTGCCTTGCCTCTTACTCCACCCCTTACCTAGCTAATAAAAGGCCCTGCACTTCCTCAATAAAGGATCTGCTTGCTGAACCTAAAAAAAAAACTTGTCTGCTGTCTTTATTCTCTCGCCGTCCAAACCCCTCGGAACGCCGCCGTGCGATTCCCCCAACCATCCTACCCAGCCCCACAAGTGGCGCCCAACGTGGGGCACGGTCGTCTGCCACTGGCCGGTAACCTCCGCGAACGGGTAAGGACTACGTCTGCCTTGCTCCATAACTTGGCAGGCCCCTGTTCCCTTCGGTACCCCTCTTTCTCTGAGATTCGGCTTTTTGCCCCCGGGGTACCCCCTCCCTCCTCATCCCTGTGAGCTTTAGCCACAAGGACTACGTCTGCCTTGCTTCATAACTTGGCGGGCCCCTATTCCCCTCGGTGCCTCTTTCCTTCGGCTCTCGCCCCCGAGGTCACCCCCACTCCCTTCCTTTCTCTCTGTCCCCTATAACATTTAACTCTGCTGTCTCTTGGTTCCCTTTTATTTTCCTCTTTCCGATTGCCCTGCTCTTTCTTTTAGGGGTTCTCTATCGGGTTTTTCCACAGCTCTCCTCCTTAATCCCACCAGTAGTGCTTTACACCCTCCTTTTGTGTCTCCTTATCTTCCTTTGCATTTTAATCTTGCCTTCAGGCTATGGGATCCTCCTTTTCCTCTCGTCAAGCCCCTCAGGTCAGAGCTCTCGCTAGCCTCCTCGCCTGTCACCAGTGCAAGGTCTCTGCTAAACAGTTTCAAACTTACTGGGACCTGCTGCTTCCTTTTAATCCCTGGCTTCTCACATCTAATCTTTGGGATACCTACCGCTTGCTCGTCGACAGAGTAACTTCTGCCATGGAGCATGAGAATAAACGCTTCCCTCCCGGCCTCGTTCCTGCGCTTATTACCATTCGCTCCTGCCTACTCGGCGCCAAGCCTCTAGAGATCTCCCTTTCAGAGCCCTCCTCTTCTGAGGAGGACTGTGAGAACTCTAACGCTTTAGTCTTCCAGCTTAACAACCTCTTGGAACACTCTGATACTGCTTCCAAACCTCTGACAAAAACCATTAACAACCGCGCTCAAAAACTAACTATCCTGAAACGGTCTCTGTTGTAGAACCACTCCAAAACACTGTTATTCCTGCCCCTTCTCCTCCTATTTCACCCCCGAATGTTGATACTCCTACCATCAAACATACTTTTCCACCTTTTAACCCGCCTCCCTATAATGTCACTGCTACGACACCGCCCGCCACTCCAGCTGTGGATGTTAACCCTTCAGTTCCAGCAGCAACTTTATAGACCTCCCACTGCTTACATAATAATAAGGCTGTGGGATGATAGAAGCTAATAAAATGAAACCACTGCAAATGTAAGAAAACTTAGCAATACAGTTTACAGAAAAATTCTCAAAAGCAGTGAATTCAAAGATATATGTTTCTATTGACGTGTTGTAACTTGTGTTTGTCTGGTTGTTCAGTGTCAGTGTATATTTTGATACCTCCGGATAGTAATATTAATTTAATGAATAAAAATTATTATAAGAGCTCTATTCAAATGGCCAAAAATTAAATAAGCGCTTATATTAATAAATAAACATGGATATTAGTTTAAAATAATAAAAATAGTTATACTCAAATTAAACCATTATTCTAATAAGTTTGTTTAATGTTGATGGTAATTGCATGTTGTCAGAAGTTTGCTTAAAAACAGTTTCTAAAATCATTGTGGTAACTTAAGTAAAGAAGGTATATAGAATGTGCTTTTATTATTAAAAGAAAGTAATTTTAATCATAAGATAAAATGACTAAGTTATTAAAACAGGGTTGGAGTTTTGTTCTTTCTCAGGGTTTCTCAAGTCATTGGTCTGTTTTGGTGGAAGTTTGCACAGAATTTTTCTCCTGGGTGATCAGTGTGCAGGAGGGAAGATGTTTTATCAAAGTAGCTTCTTGTGCTTTGGCCTTGACGTGTCCTTGGAGAGACAGATTTTGTTGCTTTTGGGGGAACATGATGTTTAAACCAGCTTTCTCAAAAAAGCTTTTTGTTTCACACTGTTACAAATGGTTTGGTTTGTTCCCTGAAAGGGGGTGGAATACTGAAAGTGGTTAAGTTCATGTGATAAAAGTTAAATAAAATATTTAAAAGTGTTGTACAATTAAAAGAAGTTTTCTAATTTTATGACAATTAAAGTTGTATAAATAAAAGGTTCATATAAATGCTTTAAAGGTGTATAAAATTGCTGAAAATTTAATAATGTTTCAGTGTAATATTAAACAAAAGTATACTGTTATTAATCATAATTTTAATTATTTTAAAATATGTGTTATAAAACTACCTCTCTGCCTAAAAATCAAAAGGCAGGTGCTTTAACTTAAGTTTGTCTGATTTACTCCACCTCTACTATATATAATAATAATAATAATAAATGGAAACTAAAATAGTAAGCGCATCAAGAATGTTTTATAACAAATTAAAAATAATAAAGTATGCTTCAAAAGATATTGTATTCCTCCCTGGAGGAGCTGGCCACTCTCCCAGGGACTGATGCATAAACCTTAAAATATACTGCCCAAGGAGTGTTGTGTTCCTTCCTGGGGAGGCTGGCCCCTTCCTCAGGAATTAGCAAAATACTCAGAAATTGGCATATTATTATTATTGACTTAAAAGATTGTTTTTTACTATTCCTCTTAATCCAAATGATAAAAAAAAAAAAAATTGCATTTACTATTCCTTCTATTAATCATTCAGCTCCTACTGAACGATATCAGTGGAAAGTTTTACCTCAGAGAATGATGACCAGTCCTACATTATGTCAATCCTTTATTCACATTCCATTACAAATTTTACAAAAACAATTTCCTAAGTTATGATTATTCATTATATGGATGATATTCTTTTTGCTGCTGAGCAATCTTAAGAGCTGAAACAATCATTTCAGCTGGCTAAAGAAATTCTTCCTCAACATGAGTTGCAAATAGCAAAAGAAAAAATTCAAAAACAGGTTCCTTTTCAATATTTAGGTCATACTATTAATAGAAATATTATAACTCCACAAAAGGTCCAGTTTCAAACTGATAATTTAAGTACTTTAAATAATTTTCAGAAATTACTGAGTGATATTAATTGGGCATGGCCTACTTTAAGAATTCCAACTTATGCTTTACCCTAACAAAAAACCCTGACTTAAATAGTCCTCGCATTTTAAGCCCAGAAGCAAAAGAGGAGTTAAATGGCTGAAAAAAAGAGTGCAAAATAGCCAACTAACAAGAATAACTGTAAATCTTCCAATTTCTCTTTTAATATTTCCATCTTGCCATTCCCCTACTGGGATACTTTGACAAGAGGATGGCATAATAGAATGGATATTCCTACCTAACAAAGATACCAAAAAAAAAAACTTCTGATCATCATAAACTTACACATACTAATGCTTCTGGCTTACATCATAAATATCCCCACTTAACAGTAAAAGAAAGTAAGAGGATTGTTAAACAATGTACTACTTGTGGGCCCATAAATGCCCCTACTTTCTCTCCAGGAACTAATCCCCATGGAGAACATCCTAATGAAATTTGGCAAATGGATGTTACACATGTGCCTTCTTTTAGCTGCCTTCTGTATGTGCATGTGACAGGGTACACATATTCTAATTTTATTTGGGCAACTGCTCAAGCTGGTGAAAAGGCCTCACATGCACGTTCTCATTTATTACATTGTTTTGCAGTAATGGGCCTGCCAACACAGCTAAAAACTAATCATGGGCCTGCTTATCTTAGTCAATCTTTCAAAAAATTTTGCAATAACTAAAATATTAAACATGTTACAGGAATTCCATATAACCCTCAGGGACAAGCGATAATAGAAAAAAGTAATCACTTATTAAAATTAATGTTGCAAAAATAAAAAGGGGGAGATGGAAGAGAGTCTGCTAGGGACAGACTGTCTAGAGCATTGCTTACCTTAAATTTTCTTAATAAACGACAAATTTCTAATATCACAGCATCAAAAAAAACATTAGGATGTTAAAAAAAGGAATAAAAATGAAAAATGTGGACAACCTGTATATTGGAAAAATGAAACAACCAATAAATGGGAAAAAGGAGAGGTAAACTTTTGGGGCCGAGGTTTTGCTCTTATCATTACAGAAACAGGAGAAGAAGAGTGGATCCTCTCTAGAAAAATCAAGCCTAGAGTTGAAGATGCTGCCAAGACTTAAACTGTGGACATGGTGGTTTTACAATGAATTAATTATAGGTAAAGTATTAGGTCAAGGTATGAAAACACATCATAATTACACTTATTGGACATACATAACCAACTCACCTCTTCTAGAGCTGTTAATTTGGAGTGCCTGCTACGCTCAATTTTACCGCTTCTACCCCAAACACAACCGTCAATAATCCACTTTGGCAAATACTTAATGCTACCTTTCTTGATCTGAACGCTTCCCACCCCAACCTCACTCGCAATTGCTGGTTATGTCATTCTATTACACCCCCCTATTATGATGCTATAGCTGTTAATGCCTCCTACAACAATTCTAAGGAAGAAAATCCCACCTCTTGTAATTGGAACCAAACCCATAAAGGACTAACAATCCAGTCTGTCTCTCAGAGCGGGCACTGTGTCACTAAAAGCGGAGGCACTGTTATTCCCTCCATAAAAGCCCTCTGCAACCATACAACCACCCCTGCAGCAACCGCAATGTTTCTCATACCCTCCAATAACACGCAATGGATCTGTTCCTCCACAGGCCTTACACCATGCCTCAGTATTCGCACCATCAATTCCACCAATGAAACCCGTGTGCTCGCTGCTCTGCTCCCCCGCATCTTTTACCATACCTATGACCAATTCTTTGATTCTTGGCAACATCATCTTCTCCCTGTCTACAAACGTAAAAGGGAAATCATTACAGCAATTACAATTGCCACACTTTTAGGTCTTGCAGGAGCCGGCACCGGGATTGCAGCCCTCACCACACAAAGTAACAACTTTGCTTCCCTCAGGTCCGCTGTTGATGAAGATATCGCCCAGCTTGAAACAGCTATTAACCACCTGGAAAAATCTCTTACTTCCCTCTCCGAAGTAGTTCTCCAAAACCGCAGAGGGTTAGATCTCCTCTTTCTTAAAGAAGGAGGCCTCTGTGCTGCCCTGGGGGAAGAATGCTGTTTCTATGCCAATCACTCAGGTCTCATTCAAGACAACTTAGCCCAAGTAAGAGCTGGGCTAGAAAAACGTAAAAGGGAAAGGGAAGCCCAGGGGGGAGGTCTCTCCTGGGGACTCCAAGGACTCCTCCCCTACATCCTCCCCATTATAGGCCCTCTAATCATTCTTTTTGTCGCACTAGCAGTCAGACCGTGGGCCATCAAAAGAATCGTCCAACTCGCAAAAGATCAAGCTAACACCCTTTTCACCTCCTTCGTACAGATTCATTATCAGCGACTCCCCACCAGAGAGCCTCGCAACACCCGTTCTTCCCAAACCACCCCCCACTAATTCTCTCAACCAACTTCCTTTGCCCTCATATAATTCCAGCTCCTCCACTCACCCACATTTCAAAAACTTCTGCCCGCCTCAATATCAGCGGCCTCCAACCCTCCTCAAGCGGCTAATCAACATAAGGGATTGCGCTACTCAAAACCCACCAGGCAAAAAGCGCTCACAGAGGTGATGGACTGGATAGCCAATGACGGACAACTGAACTAGCCCATCAGTCAACCTAAGACAGGGACATGGCCATATGCTGCCATGCAACTCCATGATGGGTAAGACTGACCACAAGCTGGGTAAGACGTCCTGCAGGTCCTTACTGGGCATAGTTCTGACCTAAGACAGGCACAGGTTCCCCCTCGCCAAAGCTGCGTTGCCTGTGGCACCCCCCTTGGTCATAAAACAACATCGTCAGCTGCCCCCTTTTTAAAGAACAAAAGGGAGGAAATGTTGGAGGCAGCCAGAAAAATGTGAAACTAAAATGGCCGGCTACAACAAAAGAACTAGCCTAACCCTATATTCAGCCTTCTTTAAGGAAGTAGCTCACCCTGTTCCCGCGCCCACGAAACCTTCCCGCCTTCCACACATAGTAAACCCTCCTTCGCAACCAACTGTGCCCAATCCTAGCCTGCCACGTACTTCCTCTCCCTTCTTGCCTTGCCTCTTACTCCACCCCTTACCTAGCTAATAAAAGGCCCTGCACTTCCTCAATAAAGGATCTGCTTGCTGAACCTAAAAAAAAAACTTGTCTGCTGTCTTTATTCGCTCGCCGTCCAAACCCCTCGGAACGCCGCCGTGTGATTCCCCCAACCATCCTACCCAGCCCCACAGGAAGAATAAACCCATGGAGTTAAAAGCTATGGTATAGTTTATTAGGAGATAAGAGGAGGGTTGAGAAGAACTACTGGTGCTTAAGGTGTATAGAAGTTTTAGTTAACTTGACTGTAAAAGTGTGGAAATGGATAGTTAATGGTAATACATTATAGTGAGTAGCAGTTGGTTTATAAATGGGATTGTGAAGTAAATGTCAATTGAAAGAAAGCTAAACAATAATCTAAGGACTGAATAACACAGTGAACCCAGAGGTAGATGAGAATTGTTGTTGAGGGTACAAATGCAAGAGTGTCCTTCTGTGAGCTAGAGCAGATGTACATCACAATTGCAGGGTGGTGGGAATGTGAAGAAGCATGGGAAAACTACAACTGATGTGACCTATAGATTGTGATTAACAGCATTAATATAATATTCTTGCATCAATGCCAAAGATGTACTGTGTTGATAATGGAGGTTATGAAAACAGTGTGTTAAATGTACATTATGGACCATAGTTGGTGGTAATAGTCTGATGATATCTCATAATCTGTAACAAATGCTCCACCACAGTGTGGTGTGTTAGTTAAGGGGTGTTGTATGAGAATTCTACACATGTGCATGATTGTTTTGTAAGTTCACCACTTCTGTAATAGAAATATATTTTTAAAAAATAGGGTGCATTGGGGGAAAATACACCAAATGTAAGATAAGGACTTCTCTGCTACAAAGAGAGGGTCAAAAATTTTTACATCAACTTTCCAGATCACGTGGGTGCCACATTCCTAATACCCATAATGGGGATGGGATAACTGTATTTATATATGGAGTAAATCTGTGTTCTTGGTGTACTTTGACCACATAGTAGATATGGTGGACTGGAATCAATTTTTTATACAGACAGGAATGTTATAAAAATTGGGAGGGAAATGATGGGCCAGGGGCATTTCTCCAACTCAGCAAAATGGAGATGCCATAATTATTCTCCATTTTAAGATTATTCTTCTAAGACAAACTATTCTACCTTGTAAATCCATCATTCTTTGGACATGATTTGGAAGTGGTATAGTTTTATCTTCAAGAAAACTCTAAATAGGATAAAAATGCATTGAATTATTTCCGATGTCAAACTCTACCTAAAGCTGAAAATATATTTTCTATTCTATTTCTTAACCTAGATTATGTCAAACCATATTTTAAATATTGTTTATTAAATACTCTGCAAAGAAAGTAAAAATTTCAAAAATAAAAAATCCAAACATCACAAATTTATCTGTATTTGAATTGAATTATCTTCCTATCAAATTCCTAAGGTAGCATTAGAGTCCAAATATTAATATTTCTTGCACATTAAAAATGCTAGAATTTAAATCAAATAAATTAAAAATACCATAAAATAATTCTCACTCTGCTGAGGATAACTGGGAAAAGGAATCATCTATTTCTGTCTCTAAAATGATATAATTATTTGACTTACTTCTTAGGTGTGTATGTGAGAATCAGGCCCAAAGAGGTATAGCAAAGGCTGTGATAGATGAACTTGGATATAAATTACTTCCCAGGTTCCAGACTAACCCCTGACTGGTGAGTGCATGAGTCAGCATGAAAGTCTTTGAATATTGAACTGACATTGAAACTCCACTCAAGAAGCAATGCAGATCTTGTCTTAACATAATTTTGTCAGATACCCGCTATTTTTTAAAAATAAACATTTTCCACAAAATTTTAACAGTACTTAGTGTCTCAGAAATTAATACTAAAAGTGCATAGGATACTATCCAATCAGGGTCTCAAAAGTGTCATCTGCCCGGAAAGCCAACCCCACCGTAGCTGGGGCCTGAGGCCGCGCCTTTTGCCTGGTGAAGCCGCACTCGCCCAGTGTCTTACTGTCGTCCAGGAGCTGGTCGTCCTTGTACAGCCGCTGCTCGTCGGGCGGCCGCTTGAGGATGCCCTCCACGATGCGCTTTAGCTCGAAGACGGTGCTCGACTCCTTGGCGTCCGTGAAGATGGTGGTCTTGTGGTGCCAGATAATGAGGAACACGTCCTGGGGGCGGTGGGCCGGCGTGAGCTCGGCTCCCGGGGCCCCGCGCGGCCCGCCGCCCCCCAGGCCCCCGGCCCCGGCCCGCCCCCAATAACTTGATATCTTAAACATTAGCTATGTCTAGATAATGTCTAGATAATGTCTTAGAACAGGAAGTGAAAAATGAATAGATGACAACCTTAAGAATACCCAGTTAATTAAATTATCAGGTAGAGACTTTATAAAGTTATTATAACATTTCTCAGTAATGTAAAAGAACCATCATAAAAATAAATGTAAATAAAGAGGTTAAAGCTTAAAAATAGAAATAATGAAAAAAATTGAAATTTTAGAACAGAAAAATAAACATTTGTTATCAACTATTCAGTGAATAGTCCCAAGAGAAGATTGTTGGTGACAGTGGAAAGGATCAGCAAACTTTAATGTAAATTATTACAAACTGTCAAATTTAATGAACAAAGAGAAAAATAAAAGTAATAAAACAAACCAGAGCCTCACAGATGTGTGGAACAATATTAAAAGATCTGACATTCATATCATTAGAGTCTCAAAAGGACAAGAGAAAGATATGGTATAGAAACAAAAAAAATTTTTTGAAAAAATAATGGCTGAAAACACTCCAACTTTGGTGGAAGATATAAATTACCAAATGCAAGAAGCTCATTAAACTCAAGAAAAGCAAAAATAAAAATGCCAAATTTTTTATAATAAAGCTGCTGAAAACCAAAGAGAAATTTTTAAAAAAATACTTGAATGTAGCCAAAGAAAATGACACATTAGGTAGGGGGGGAAATATGCATATTACTGTAGAAAAAGAAGATATGGAGCATCATCTTTTGGAGGAGGCTGTCAATTCAATTACCAGAGAAAATCCAACAGAAGATATTTTTTGATGTGGAAAAATGATGAGACTCTGGGCCATTAGACCTTATCTAAAAGATATGCTAAGGAAGTTCTTCAGACTGAGGTAAAAGAGATGAGACAAACTTGGAACTTCAGGAATGAAGGAAGATCAACAAAATGAAAAAAAAAATTGGTAATTAAGTTAGACTAATTTTCTCCCCTTAACTTCTTTAAAATATATATGACTTGTGAAAGCAAAAATTATAACATGTTATGGTGAGCTTTTCAATATATGGTAGAAGTAACACAAATGACAAATATAACAAAATGGAGAGGGCAACATGATGTGTATGGATTCTACATTTTATTTGAAGTGGTAAATTATTAACTCTAAGTAGACTGTAAAATATTAGATATGTGCATTTTAATCACTAAAAAAACACTAACAAGTTAATACAAAGAGAATTAGCTGACTATAAATAGGTCAATCAAAATGGAATGATGAGGGAAGCGGCTGTGGCTCAATCAGTAGGGCTCCCGTTTACCATATGGGAGGCCCCGGGTTCTGTTCCCGGGGCCTCCTGGTGAAGGCAGGCCCGCCCGCGCGGTGTGGTTGGCTGACCCAGCGAGCACAAGCAGAAAGGGGGGGATAAATGAATAAATAAATAAAATCTTAAAAAAAAAAAATGGAATGATGAAAATGCTCAAATAATCAAAGGAGACAGGAATGAGGCAGTTCAGAAACAAGGTCACAAGGAAAAGCAAAACAATAATACACTATTAGGCCTAAATCCATCCATATAAATAATTACCTTAAAGACTGTCTATCCAAACATACCACTTAAAATAGTGATTGAGTTTAAAACCCAAAAAAATGAGAGTCTAAATTATAAACTATTTATAGTAATCTAACATTAAATAAAATGATACATAAGGTTAAAATAATTAGATGGGAAAAGATATACCATTAAATACTTTTCAGAAAAAGTAAACTTCAGAACAAGCAAAATAAGCAGAAATAAAAGCAGACATGACATAATGATGAAAGGGTCAATTCATAAAGAAGATATAAGAATCATAAATGTATATGCACTAAATTACAGAGCTACAAAATACAAAAGGCAAACCCTGATATAAACAGAAAGGAAAAATAGACAAATCCAAAATTATATGTGGATATTTTAACACTCTTCTTTCAGTAACTGACAGAACAAGACAGACATTGGCAAGGATATAGAACATGTGAACAACACTTACAACAGTATTGATATAACTGAATTTATGCCCACTCTATTCAAAGAAACACATTCAACACCCCCTCTCAGCAATTGGTAAAAGTAGTAGATAGAAAATCTTCAAGGATATAGAGTTCTGAATGGCACAATAGACCAACAGGACCTAATAGTGGTAATAGACTTCACACAAACAACATATTAGAACTTTTTTTTTCATGAACTCCTATAAAATTCAAGGTACACCAGATTCTGGGACATTAAACAAACTTGAACATATTTAATAGAATTGCAAGCACACAGAGTGTATTCTCTCACAGTGGAATGTAATTATAAATAAATAAAAGAGAGATGAGGAAAATCTCTAATAACTTGGAAATAAACAATACACTTTTAAAAAATCAGTGGGGATGTTGGGAGGGGCCAAGATGGTGTAAGTGTAGGAAGGCACACACAGCAAGCTCCCAGAGCAAGATGGATTGTGGACGGGGTCCTGCCCGGGGGTCTCTGCTGTGCATGCATGGAATGAGAAGCTTGGAACATTCTATCTGCACGGATCAACGATGAGGACGGAACAGTAGAGATTCGTGAGTTTTAAGCCTGCCATTGGTGGTTGGCATGGACGGCTGAGCACCGCGGTTAGGAGAAAAAAAATAAAACAGCCGGTTGGAGCCATGAGTGGGGTAAGAAAGTTTTATTTTCTGGGGATTTGGCGGCCTGGAGCCCCTTGGAGCTTGGGTGAACAGAACATCTGGAGCAAATCAGCACCCGGTGGAGGGGAGGGGTGATTCTGTTCAGGGGAGGGAGTTGATTTGCCTAGCTGCCCAGAGATAAGCCCCGGGCCATCCCGGAGCCAGGAAGAGGGGACACTCTTTGAAAGAGGGGGGTTCTGTTGAAGGGCAGGGAATGGAATTTTTTTTTTCCATCGATCTGGCTGCCTGAACCGCCCCTAGCTTTGGGGAGCACATAAGCCGACCTGAAGCAGCATCAGGTTGAGAGGAGAGGTGAATCTGCAGAGTCAAACTAATTTACACAGCAACCTGGTGACGCTGGTGCTCGGCTCCAGAAGGGGCGGAGTTGGCCGTCTTTAGCACTCTACACTGAATAACATCAGAGTCACAGCTACCCTGGTGAGTCCAGGAAGTGGGATATGCTTGATTAATTTCCATGAGCGCAGCTAGGGTCCCTTTCATAAGGGGGTTGGTCTAGAGGAGGAATTATTTTGGGTCCTGTATTTTGCAAAAAAAAAAAAAAAAAAAAAAAAAAAGTGAGAAGGTCACATCAATAAATTAAAAATTAATTCTTTTTAATTTAGTTTAATAGCTAAAAGCTGTTTCAGGACCTGCATATAGAACCCTGCAGGGAAATTGATTGATAAACACAAGCAGGCAGAGAGGATCTATGTGGACCCTAGGGGAATCATTGACCCTCCTTAGCTCTGTTTGACTGCTTGCCTGTGTGAATCATTGGTTTTTCTCTGTTTATTTCTGGTCTCTTGCTTTTCTTTCCTCTTTCCTCTGCTCTTTCTTTTTTCTTTCATTTTTTTAAAATTAGGTGCTGTTAGCTTGTCACTTCTTTACTGTGCTGCTTCTTCCGTAATTTCCCACTCGCTGTCTATATTGATTTTGTATTCCACACTATCACTTATCCTTCCTTCATCTTTCTGCCTTCGGCTTTCTGTTGTGGTTCTTATATACAACATTTTTTCATAGGCCCACAACGTAAGGGGGTCAATTTCTAATCAATCTATTTTATTTTCTTACTTTTTTAAAATTAGTATTAACTTTTTCCTTTCAGCCCTTTCTTTACTATTTCTCCCCCTCCTCATAATTCTAACCTTCTAAATCACTATATATATATTCCTCCAATTGTTTCCCAGTCCATTGTAGGAACTCCACTTTTTTTCCTATTACTCTACACTGTCTACACAAGTTAAATATTCATATCATTAAGTCTCATTTGGCCCCTCTTCTAACTTTTATCAATATTACTATTATCCTTCCGCCTTCCTTACAATCTTTTGATTCCTCTGGATCTAATCTTTTGCCTTCAAGGGAACATAGAAAGAAGCAAGGAAATAAAACAAGAAGAAAAAGTGCCAAAGAGAAAACTTAACTCACAAGCAGAACCACCAGCTAAATAAAACTCTAGAGCATAGAGAAAAGCTAATCAACTGAACAAACCCATCAAGATAATATGATGACCAGAGGGCAACAAAAAAATACAAATGACTCTGAGAAACATGAAAACACTGACCAGTCCAATGAACAAATTAAAAACCAGGAAGTGATGCAGAACATCAAACAACTAATCAAAGCTATCCAAACAAATATCATGGACCAACTTAAAGAAGTGAAGGAAGAGATTAAGGATATAAAGAAGACACTGGGAGAACATACTGAAGAAATTGCAAACATGCCTAAAAAGATAATGGACATGATGGTGAACAATGGCACAATCCAAGAAATCAAAAAGATGCTGGATTCACATAACAGCAGATCTGAACAGGCAGAGGAAAGACTTAGTGATATGGAAGACAATACAGCTGAAATAAATGAGATAGTAGAGCAGATAGACAAAAAGATAGAAAAAATCCAGCATGGACTCAGGGAATTAACCACCAACACAAAATGCACAAACATATGCATTATGGGCATCCCAGACAGAGAAGAGAAGGGAAAGGGAACAGAAGGAATGTTGAAGGAAATAATGGCTGAAAACTTCCCAGCCCTATTGAGAGAAATGAATGTGCAGATCCAGGAAGCACAGCACACCCCAAATAGTAAAAAATCCCAAAAGGCCAACTCCAAGACATATACTTGTCAAAATATCCAATACTCAAGACAAAGAGAAAATACTCAAGGCAGCAAGAGAAAAGAGAATCATCACATACAAGGAAAGCACAATAAGATTAAGTGATGATTTCTCAGCTGAAACCATGAAGGAAAGAAGACAGAGGTATGACATAGTCAAAATACTAAAAGAAAAAAAACTTCCAGCCACGAATTATCTATCCAGCAAAACTGGCATTCAAAAATGATGGAGAGTTCAAAATATTCACAGATAAACAGAAATTAAGAGAGTATGTCAATAAGAAACCAGCACTTCAAGAAATACTAAAGGAATCTCTGCAAGTTGAAAGGAAAAAACAAGAGAGAGAGAATTGGAGGAGAGTTTTAAAAAAACTGAAAAGACAAAAAGAGAAACAAAAAAACATATGACATACATTAACCCAAAGAAAAAATGGCTGAAGAAACAAATTCATTATGAGTAATAACACTGAAAGTTAATGGATTAATTTCACCAATCAAGAGACACAGGTTGGCAGAATGGGTAAGAAAATATGATCCATCTCTATGCTGTCTACAAGAAACCCACCTTCAACCCAGGGATTCAAGTAGGCTGAAAGTGAATGGCTGGAAAACCATTTTACAAGCTAACAATAGCCAAAAAAAAAAAAAGGGCATGAGTAGCTATTCTAATATTAGAAAAAATAGACTTTAAATGCAAAACTATTGTAAGAGACAAAAATGGACACTACATACTAGTAAAAGGAGTAGTCTCTCAAGTGAGAACAATCATCAACATTTATGCACCTAACCAGGGTGCCTCAAAATACATGTGGCAAACTCTGGAAAACTAAGAGGAGAAATGAATGCCTCTACAATTATAGCAAGGGACTTCAACACACCACTATCATCATTAGACAGAACATCTAGACAGAGAATCAATAAAGAAACAAAGGCACTCAACAATACATTAGAAGACCTGGACTTAATAGACATATACAGAACACTACACCCAAATAGAGTGGGATTTACATTCTTCTTGAGTGCACATGGAACATACTCCAAAATAGACCACATGCTAGGCCACAGAACAACTCTCAATGAATTCAGAAAGATTGAGATTATACAAAGCAATTTCTCTGACCACAATGGAATGAAATTGGAAATCACTAAGTGCCAGAGAAACAGGTTAGGCACAAGGATATGGAAGTTAAACAACACACACTTAGAGAAACAGTGGGTCAAAGAGGAAATCTCAAAAGAAATCAGTAACTACCTTGAAACTAATGAAAATGACAACACAACATATCAAAATCTATGGGATGCAGTGAAAGCATTCCTGAGAGGGAAGTTCAGAGCCATAAACTCATATATTAAAAAAGAAGAAAGAGCTAAAATTGAAGACCTAACTGCACACTTGGAGGAACTGGAAAAACAACAACAAACTAAACCTAAAGGAAGTAGAAAGAAGGAAATAACAAAGATTAGAGCAGAACTAAATGAAATAGAGTATAAGAAAGCACTGGAAACAATAAACAAAACCAAAAGCTGGTTCTTTGAGAATATCAACAAAATTGACAAACCCTTAGCCAGACTAAGAAAGAAAAAGAGAGAACAGATGCAAATATATAAAATAAGGAATGAGGACGGGGATATCACTACTGACCCCACAGAAATAAAGAGTATCATAAGATGATAGTTTGAAAAATTATATGCCAAAAAGAATGATAATTTAGAGGAAATGGACAAGTTTCTAGAAACCCACAAACAGCTGACATTGATGAAAGAAGAAATAGATGAACTCAACAGTCCAATTACAAGTAAAGAGATAGACTCAGTCATCAAAACCTTCCCAACTAAGAAGAGCCCAGGACCAGATGGCTTCACAGCTGAATTCTACCAAACATTCCTGAAAGAGCTAACACCAATTCTACTTAAGCTCTTCCAAAAAATAGAAGGAGAAGAAATATTGTCTAACTCATTCTATAATGCCAACATTACCTTAATACCAAAACCAAATAAAGATACCACAAGAAAGGAAAATTACAGACCAATTTCTCTAATGAACCTATATGCTAAAATCCTCAACAAAATACTTGTTAAATGCATTCAACAACATATCAAAAGGATTACACACCATGACCAAGTGGGTTTCCTCCTGGGTATGCAAGGATGGTTCAAAATAAGAAAATCAATCAATGTAATACACCACATAAACAAACTGAAAGAAAAAAATCACATGATCATCTCTATAGATGCAAAAAAAAAAGCATTCGACAAAAACAGTACTCTTTCCTCATAAAAACACTACAAAAGATAGGAATAGATGGAAACTTTCTGAAAATGATAAAGGGTATATATGAAAAACCCAAAGCTAACATCATTTTCAACAGTGAAATCCTAAAAGCCTTCCCTCTGATATCAGGACCTAGACAAGGATGCCCACTATCACCACTCCTATTTAACATTGTCTTAGAAGTACTTGTGTGAGCACTGAGAAAAGAAAAGGACATAAAAGGCATCCAGATTGGAAAAGAAAGAGTAAAAATTTCATTATTTGCAGATGACATGATCCTATACATAGAAAGCCCTGAGAAATCTACAACAAGACTTCTAGAACTTATAAAGGAGTTCAATAATGATGCAGGCTATGAGATCAATGTTCGAAAATCAGTAGCATTTCTATACACCAATACCGAGCAAACTGAGGAGGAAATCAGGAAAAAAATGCCATTTACAATAGTAACTAAAAGAATCAAATACCTAGGAATAAATTTAACTAAAGATGTAAAGGACTTATATACAGAAAACTACACAACACTGTTAAAGGATATCAAAGCAGACTTAAATAAATGGAAAAATATTCACTGTTCATGGATGGGAAGACTAAACATCATCAAGATGTCTATCCTACCCAAACTAATCTACAGATTTAATGCAATCCCAGTAAAAGTCAACTCTGTATTTTTTAAGGAACTAGAAAAACTAACCACAAAATATATTTGGAGAGGTAAGAGGTCCCGAATTGCCAAAGACATATTGAAAAAGAAAAATGAAGTTGGAGGTATCACACTACCTGACTTTAAAACATACTACACAGCTACAGTGATCAAAACTGCATGGTATTGGCACAAGGATAGACCTACTGATGAATGGAACCAAATTGAGAGTTCTGATATAGATCCTCGCATATACAGTTATCTGAAATTTGACAAGGCCATGAAGCCCACTCAGTTGGGAGAGAATGGCCTCTTTAACAAGTGGTGCTTGGAGAACTGGATATCCATATCCAAAAGAATGAGAGAAGAATACCACCTCACACCTTATACAAAAATCAACTCGAGCTGCATCAAAGATCTAAATATAAGAGCCAAAATCATAAAGACCTTGGAAGATAATGTATGGAAGCATCCACAAGACCTTGTAATAGGAAATGGTTTCATGAACTTCACAGCCAAATCACGGGCAGCATGAGAAAATATAGATAAATGTGATCTCATCAAAATTAAAAACTTCTGCACCTCAAAGGCTGTTATAAAGAAAATAAAAAGGCAGTCTACCCAATGGGAGAAAATATTTGGCAACCATATATTTGATAGGAGCCTAATATCCTACATATATAAAGAAATCCTACATCTTGAAAATAAAAAGACAAACAACCCATTTAAAAAAATGGGCAAGTGACCTGAAAAGACACTTCTCCAAGGAAGAAATACAAATGGCTAAAAAGCACATGAAAAAATGGTCAACAACGCTTGCTATCAAGGAAATGCAAATCAAAACTACAATGAGATACCATCTTACACCCATCAGAATGGCAGCTATTAAAAAAACAGGAGACACTAAATGTTGGAGAGGATGTGGAGGAATAGGAACACTCATCCACTGCTGGACTGTGGTATGGTCCAGCCACTGTGGAGGACAGTTTGGTGGTTCCTCATAAAAGTAACAATAGATCTTCCGTATGATCCAGCAATTCCACTGCTGGGAATATACCCAGAAGAACTGAAAGCAAAGACACAAACAGATATATGCACACCAATGTTCTTAGCGGCATTGTTCACCATTGCCAAAAGTTGGAATCAGCCCCGGTGCCCATCAACAGAAGAATGGATAAGCAAAATGTGGTACATACATACAATGGAATATTACTCAGCTGTAAGAAGGAATAAAGTGCTAACACATGGAATAACGTGGATGAATCTTGAAGACCTTATGTTGAGTGAAGCAAGTCAGGCACTGAAGGATGAACAGTATATGACCTCACTGATTTGAACAGAGGAAAGTGAGCAGTCTCTGAGAACCATTGTCTGAAAGATAGGTTAAAAAGGAAGAGAAAGAGAAGAGCAGGCATTGAGCCATCACCCATATGGACATAATCTATGGTAAAGGGATAGAGTATAGTTGCATATTGAAGGATAGGACAGATAGGTAGTGATATTACTGGGTTTGGTGGTGCAGCATTGACAGATGGGTAGATTAGGAAGTGCAGGTTGGAATACCCAGGGCTTGTAACTATGAATCTTGACATTCCATGAGTCAAGACAGGGGAGTGTCATATGCCCCAGGGGGGTGGGGAGGAAGGAACAGTTAAGATATAAAGGGGTATTTAGTGGTCATGGGAAAGGTTTTTCATTACCTTACAGTAATGGATGCAGGATATGGTAAATATCATCAAAACTTATTAAACTGTAGCATCTAAATTGTAAACTATACTGTAAATCATTGACAATGTTTAGTTGCTATATTTTGCTATCTGTATAACAGCTATAACAATGCTACCATCCAAAAAAAACGGGGGGGGGGTTTAATATGGGGTGGGGAAGAGGGGGGTGGTTTGGTATCTGGGAGTCTCTGGTATTCCGTGTGTGACTTTGCTGTGACCTAAAACTTGTTTGAAAATTAAATGAAAATTTGGGGGACACTGGGGATTGAGAGGGGGAAGGTGTCACAGCACACCGGACATCCTGTAGCACAGTGATAAAAGGAAGAAAAGAATATTTTTTAATGGCATTTCTTTTGCTTTTTTCCCCATTTTTTTGAATGTCCCAATCCGTTAATTATATTTTGTTTTGTTTTGTTTTTGTTTGATTGTTTGTGTTTTTTTTGTTTTTTTTTTCCTTCAGTTTCCTCATGTTTGTCTCTTGCATGTAAGCTTATCATTGTTGTTTCTTTTTCCTATTAAGTGTATTTGATAATTTTATGGGCTACATGTTCAGGGAAGATTTAGATCACAGAAGGGTTACAATGGGTACTGCAGGGGATTATTGGTGGGGAGTGTCTGGAGGGGGGATTCATGAGAGTAAGTTCATCTGAATATACATGAAATATATACAAAATTGTTCAAAATATCAAAGGATGGGGCATGGTCACGGTGGGTGGACAATCACTCAATAAATGAGGGAATCTGAATTCCTAGCCTGGAGAGCTCTGCCACAGTCTCCAAGGGAGCAGCAATAGTCCTCTGAATGCAGGGACAGTGTCTGTCAAAAGAGGATGACCCACTGATGAGTTCTTTTCATTGATGACTACCCTTATGAGTCTTTGCTCTTGTAACTGAAACTTAGCTTACTGTTATGGGGTGCCTAAGGGTTGCCACCTGAGAGCCTCCTTGTTGCTCAAATGTGGCCTCTCTCTAAGCCAAACTCAGCATATGAATGCATTTCCTTCCCCCCAATGTGGGACATGACTCCCAGGGATGAGCCTCCCTGGCAATGAGGTATTAATACCAAGGGCCAATTGGCAACACAACTGGAAAAAGACCTTGAACAAAAGGGGGAAAAGGTAAAGACAAATGAGTTCAAGTAACTAAGAGACTTCAAAGAGAGTCATCCCAGAGGTAACGCTTACGCACACATCAGTAGGATCTCATAGAACATCAAAGTGCATATCACCACACACAGAGGGGCTCCTGAGAGCTCTGGAGACACCCAGATCCTATATAAGGGGGGATAGTCCCAGAGACTGATGCCTTATCAGTGGGCTCTATTTAGGAATCTGTGCTCCTGAGAGTGACAGAATTGGACTCAAATAAGTCCTCCCTGCACATGGTTCATCAGTCCCTTCTAATCAAACCTATATGTGATGCTGGAGTTCTTAGGTATACTTCCAGAGATTGGAGCCTCTGGCCTACCTATGTGCCAGCTGTGACTGGAATCTTGGTGGAGATGTAACTCCTACCCTATAGCTCAATGGGCTCATCCAAGTCACCTGGTGAGGAGACAATGATGGGCAATGGACTTCCGAGGGAATGGAGAGGGCCTGCATCTGCAGGCAGGATCATCCCACCCACCATATCCATGGGATATAAGCCCTCTCTCACTTGGAGTTGGAGTGGACATCACCATCCCAGTCCCCTCAGGATTGGGGGAAGAACTATGGACTAGAGTGGTCTCAATGGTATTCTGTTGTACACATATGGTGATTCTAGCAATGGAAGAAATTATAACAGTGAGGTGGAGCCAGTAGCCACTGGACACTTTCGGGGCAGGGAGGGGATGTGCAGTTGAAATACAGGGGCTTTTTTGGGTTTTGGAGGTTGTCCTGAGTGCCGTTGTGGCAGCGGATGTAGGCCATTTTAAATCAGCACACACCATTCAGAACTGTGTGGGAGAGAGTGTGGTCTATGATGTGAACTGTGGTCTATAGTTGATGGCAAGGCCCCAGGATGTGTAAGTCCATTGAGGGTGATGGGCCACACTTGTGGAAGACGTTTGTGTGGGATGTGGTGGGAGGTGTAGGAGGTGGGGAACATGGGAATCCCTGTAGGTTTCGTGTAATATTTAGGTAATCTAAGCACCTCCTAATATATATATATAACATTTTTGTAAGCAAATGCACATATATGCATATATATTTATATATCATTTTACAAATATTGGTATGTATTGTGAAAATTTTGATTTTTACCCACAATAAAAAATAAATTAATTAAAAAAAATCAGTGGGTCATGAAGGAAATTTAAAAATTACACAAAACTTAAAGAAACATAAACAACATATTGAATGTTACAATGCAGCTTACACACTGGTGAGAAGGAAATGTATAGCATTAAATGTTTACATTAGAAACATGGAAAGTCTCAAATCATTAGACTAAGTTTTTTCCTAAGAAATTAGAAAAAGTTCAACTCAAAAAAACAGAAGCAAAGAAATAAAAAAGCAAGGCAGAAATTAATGTAATTAAATACAGGAAATCATTAGAGAATAATCAGTGACACAGAAGCTCATCACAAGTGGATGTGCTTTTATTTAGGTCTTTTGTCCATTTTGAGTGAATTTTTGTCATGGTGTTAGGTAAGCACCCACCTTCATTTTTTTTTTTTTTTTTTAATATGGATATCCAGTTTTCAGAGCAACATTTGTTGAAGAGATTATTCTTTCTTTTTTGAGAGGAATTGTCTTTCTTATCAAAAATCAATTGGCCTTAGATGTGAATGCTTTTTCTGAACTTCCAACTGGATTCCATTGGTTTATATGTCATCCTAGTGTGATGACATGCTCTTTTAATTCCTGTAGCTTTGTTGTGAGTTTTAGAAATAAAAAAGTGTGGGTTTTTCCAAATAATTCTATTTGAAATGGTTTTGTTATTAAGAACCTTTTTATCTTCCTTTTCTGCATAAGAAAATACCAAGAAATGGGCAAACTTAAACAATGGGCATTTATTAGTGCACTGTATTGTGACAAAGAGAAAGTACAAATTAAGGTGTCATCAAAGAATTGCTCTCTTCTTGAAGGCATTCATTCTAGTTCACTAAGGGTGATCCATGGTCCTTGTCTTCTCTGTCCCAAGTCATGTCCCTGGCAGCTTCTCCTGGTCTCTCCATTATCTTCTGAGTTTCACGGTATTTCAGCTCTTGGTTCTCATTGCCTTCTCTCTGTTTGTTTGAATTTTATGCCACATATAAAGGACTACAGGAACTATATGCCACATATAAAGGACTGCAAATCACTCTGGGTAGAACAGAACTCTTAACAATATTTAGTCTTCTAATCTACAAACATAGAATGACCTTCCATTTACTTAAGTCTTCTTTGATTTCCTTTATTCCTTTATAATTTCCATTTGTAATCATTTAAATACTTGGCTAAATTTGTCTTAGATATTTGACTTTTTCATTGTTTTTGTAAATGGATTTTTTTTCTTCAATTCCTCTTCAGATTGTTCATTAGTAATATATAGAAACAATACTGACTCTTGCATGTTGATGTATTCCACCAAATCACTGAATTTGTTTATTAAATCTCATACCTTTTCTGTGAATGTTTCAGGATATTCAATATATAGGATTATGTCATATGCAAATAAGTATGATTTACTTCTACCTTTTCAAAGTGGATATCATTTATTTCCTTTCCTTTCCTAATTGCTCTGGCTAGATCATGTAGTTCAATGTGAATAACATTGGTCACAGTGGCTGTCCTTGTCTTGCTCCTGATATTTGAGTGAAAATTTTAGACTTTCACAATTGAGCATGATGCTTGTTGTGGATTTAACTATATGCCCTTTATCATGTTGAAGAAGTTTCCTTCTATTTCTAATATTCTAAGAGTTTTTTCATCAAGAAACTATGCTGGATTTTGTCAAATGTACTTTTTGCACGATTGGAGATTATAATGTATTTCTTTTCCTTAATTCTATTCATGTGTTTGATACATTAATTGATTTTCTTATGTTGAAACACTCTTGCATAGCTGGGATAAATCTCATGAGATCATGGTATATAATTATTTAATATGGTGTTGCATTCAGTTTGCTAGTATTTTTTGAGAATATTTACATCTATAATCAAAGAGATATAGGTGTATATTTTATTATCTTTTGTTATCTTTATTTGGCATTGTTATTATGGCAATATTGGCCTCATAGGGGGAATTAAGGAGTTTTCCTTCCTCTTAAATTATTTGGAGAGTTTGAGAATTGGAATTGTTCTTGGAATATTTGATAAAATTGACCAGTGAAGCCGTCTGGTCCTTGGCTTTTCTTTCTATTTATTTATAAATAGATTTTATTAATTTATAAATAAATTTTATTAATGATGCAATCTATTTATTTTCTATAAGTGTATTTTGATCTTTTATTTCTTCTTGAGTCAGTGTAGGTAGATTTTGTGTTATTAGGTATTTGTCCATTTCTTATAGGTTATCTATTTTGTTACCATTCAGTTATTCATAGTATCCTGTTTGTGGTAAATTCATGTATAAATTTGACTAGTTTATGGTGTCCAATTGCTTGGTCAATCAAACACTGGCCTAATTATTACTGCAAGGGTTTTTGTGGATTTAAATCAGCCAGTTGATTGCATCAATGGTGGTTGCATTTACAATAAAAAAATGAGATAGCCTTCAACAATGAAAGAAGTCTCATCTAATAAGTTGAAGGCCTTAAACTGAGACCTGATGATTTCAGCAGTCAGAAAGAAGATTAGATTGGACCTCCCAGAATAATCCAGGATAATCTCTTCATCTCAAATTTCATTACCTTAGTTACATCTGCAAAGTCCTTTTTGCCCTGTTATGTAATATATTCACAGATTTCAGGAATTAGGACATGTCCATCTCTAAGAGGCCATTTTCTCCTCTATCACAATCTCCCAATGAAATAAAGATGAATCTTTTATATGATCTTCATTTAATTAGATCCTTATAAACCATAATCACTCACTAATGTCTCATATAGCACTACTTTACATAGTAAGACTAATTAAGTCACTTGGGACTCATACTCTATTTTGTTCTTGTTAATTGATAAAATTTGTGTTACCAGGATGGTAGTACATGAAATAGATTATTTCTGACTACCTCAAGCACTCAAGACATTCACTCTTGTCCAGTTTGACTGTGCCTTTAACTCCTCACTTGTCATCCTGGTGATACAACTCTAGTTGTTTCTCTTTAATGCTTACTAAAACATCTTCCATAGCTTTTTTGTATACTAAGACATTTTATCATCTTCCTATCTAACTCTGACCAAATTTCTACTTGGCTATCTGGTAAAGACTGTGATGATTGCAACACAAGAGAGAAGTGATTTAGTTGGTAAATTCCCTTCTGTTAATAAAGAAAAGCCCAGTTGAAATGCAAACTTTGGAGGGTGAGCTGTTTCTAGCAAGAGAGAGCCTGGTGATTGCTGGCTGTCACATGATATCACTTCAGTTACTACATGACACTTGGTCCTTGAAATTGAGCAGAAAAAATTTACATTTATAGCTGAGAATTTTGCCTTTTAAATATGAAAATTTTCTTGTCAGAATTTATTTGCAAAATGATTATTTCTGATGTTTTTACTACATTTTATCCTGACTCTTAATAGTATGATTGTATGTTCATTGAACATTATTGGAGACTGATTGTATCAAAGCCAAAAACAGAGGACCAATGTAAAATGCATGGATCATTTCCAAAATTATATCAGATATTGTTAGACAGGTCTTGGTTAGGAGGATGACTGGCATAGACAAATAATTAATTCATATTATTTGCATTCCAGGTAGGAAAAAATATAAGATTTCCTACATTGAGCTTTTATCATGAACATGTGAGTTTAAAGAACTTCACTTTCTCTTGTCTAATCCAATATTCCCTAGTGTCATAAATGAATATGTACCCAGGATAGGCATATGAATAGAAGATATAAAAAACCTATAGTGAAGCATCATCAAATGGACCACTTCGATGTCATAAAAAACATTTATGACATCGAAGCCACACTCACAAATACACTATTTCTTTACACTATTAAAAAGGTCAATCAAAAGTGAACAGGAAATTTGTTTCAAGTGGACTAGTTTTTAACTGGTTGTGAAGTGTATTCTATAGGCAAATAAAAATATGCAATAATGTCAAGTAAGTACTTTATTATATATAATTATCTATATTATATCTAAAATATATGCTATGCTATAGATTATAAAATATATAATAGTATACTTGCTATGTAACATATAATATGTAAGCTATTTTACATATTATGGCACTGTATTGTATATATACACACATATATATTTTATCTTATAACAAGTGAGAATTTCTGAAATTCTCATCAGAAAAAAAAGCTCTTTATCACATTAGTTGATATCATTTGATTCTTGGAAATAACAAACTCAATGGGTTAGAAAAGTTTTTCAAAAATATACCTGTAATCAGAAAGTCTCCACACTGGGGTAATAATAAGAAATCTTTCATTTCTGGGGGAAAAATTTGTATAGGTCATTAATTGTATTACAAAATGTGCACATCTGTCTGTGAAGACACTACTTTTCAGAATTTAAAGCTCCCGCCTTCAAAGAAAACTCTAACACTTTTAAAATTTCACAAATCTGATGACTTGTATACACCCTTTCAAAATTATTACATATTCATACACACATGGAAAACAAATATTTTTGAGACAGTACAAAATGCCAAAATACATACATACTTTGAAGCAACAGCTTTATATCAATTATCACTGCAAAAAAGATTGGCCCATTATTACACACTGGCCAGATAGCAAGAAAAATATGTGTGTATATGACAGTGTTATTTGTGTATTTCTCAAATGATAATGAAGCAATACAAGAATAAATAAATAAATAAATAAATAAATAAATAAATAAATAAAGTCTTTCTTCAAGTTTGGGTTAGAAAAATAATATGGCAAGGAATGCAGCCACTTTCCCAATGTTTGTTTTGTTTATGAGATTTGATCTACAAAATTATTAGAAAGTCTTAAAAAATATATTAAATCTCCATCTCCCCCATTTTGCTACAAAGATGTAATTGTTCCACAAAAATCTATCAGTGCCGTCATAGAGGAGAAAGTAAATTTTCATTACATACTCAGTTTTGATCTTTCTGTCTTTCACATAATTCTTGGATTAGTAGTAAAGAAAGGAAGTAGTTCTCATCCAAAGAAACTTCTATATTGTTACAATTTTTAATGAGATTTTTACTAATTATTAGGGAATAAAATAACATTGAGTCCAAAACATAATTGCCAGTCATTTGACTCTTTTATGAGTTTACTCCAATGGCAGGGGAAAATGGTACAAGAGATTAGGGAATTTCAAAAGAAGTGTGAACAGATCTACCATAGCTTTAATTTTCATTACAAGCATTAATTATATCCTAGAAGGACACTGGTATCTTGAATGAGAAGATCAACAAGAAGAGGGTTTGGAGGGATTACAGTCCAAAGGATATAGGCCACATACTATCTTGCTGCTTCAAACCATTATGCTGAAATCCTTCATATCCTCCAAGGGCTCATCCATTGTCATCCAATTGTTGGGTGAAATGAGGCTTTGCAATACCTAATTACTACTACTATATTATGGATAGTTATTTTTAGTTTTCACATATATTTTCTTTAGAGAGGCTTTATGACAAATGTTATTATTGTTAAGAAGATAATATTTAAATGGCCCTTTAGAAGGGAAATGAAGTGACAAACTTTTATATACAGCAATGCTCATCCAAAATGGATTGAGGATTATTTGTTTGGAGTGTAGTCATGAAAGAGATAAAATATCTAAAGCAGATTACTTTAGGACAATAATTGTTAAGACTAACATGGAAATAAGTACAAAATAAACTGACTAAGACTGGTGCAAATTTTCTGTCATCTCATGTGCTCAGACAGGAACTTGCAAGTAAGAGAGCTAAATCCATATATGCATTCCTTTTAAGAATATGATTTGAGCAATTCTACATAGGGTCATAATGTGTTAAAATATCATTACCAATACTTTAATATCTCTAGGTTTTGGCAAGTTTTTGAAGTAGGGCATAATAATATACATTTAAACATTCAATTATTTAATCATTTGCTCAATAAATATTCACCTATTGACCAGTTTCTGTGTTGTAGAAACAAAGAAGAATGGTAGCAAATACAAGTAGAAGATTTTAGCAATTATTTTGGAAAATAATCTTGTATAATTTCTAGTATATTTAAGCTAAACTTCTTAGAAGGTTGACTTATATTCATAGCTTTTAAAGGGAAAATATGATGCACATTATTATTTTATTTATGAGACAAAATTATTCTTTACACATGGCATTTTGAAGGTAGATAAATGTGCCTAGAATATAGCAAGCAAGCATATTTCAAGCTAACTCTTTAAAGTGCATCCTCAGGCAGAAGTGATTACTTGTCAAAGGAATGATATAGAAATTAAAATGTTTCTTCAAAAATTGTATGATGAGGGGGCGGATGTGGCTCAAACAGTTGAGCCTCAGTCTGCCATAAGGAGGGACCTGGGTTCGATCCCCGGGACCTCCTGGTAAAATAATATATATATATATATAGAAAGGCACATGGTCTGCCAGGCTCTGTGTGCCGGTGAGCCACCAGGCCCCAGGAGCCATGCAGCAAGATGATGATGTAACAGGAGAGAGACGTAGGGGAGAGACAAGACAAGCAGCTCCAGAAACCAGGAACCGAAGGTGGCACAGGCAGCAGAACACCTCTCTCCTACATCGGAGGTCTCCAGGATTGAATCCTGGTAAAGACAGGAGGAGGAGGATGAGAAGAGATGGCAGGAAAACAGACACAGAGAATTGCCAAGAGAATGAACACAAAACAGCAAATGGGGAAGGGGGGGGTTAAAATAGATAAAGTAAATAAATAAATCTTTTTAAAAAAATTTGTATGATGATCAGTTAAATCAATAACAAGTGCATCATGCTATTTTTTAAGTAATAATTTTCCTAGTGCAGTTTTAACATCCTTGTATCTAAGGCCATATATTATAGAATTAAACATTAGAGTCACAACAGTATAGAAAAGAGAAAGCAGTTTGTCAGTTCCTGCAGAATGATTGGATTTGTGCCTTAAATAGGTGATGGTAGCAGATCCCAAGAATAAAACAACAACCAGCAGGTGGGAAGAACATGTGGAGAAGGCTTTGGCCCTTCCTTGTGCTGCTGGCAACCTCAGAATGGTGGATATGATTTTTCTGTAGGAGGTAAGTGTCAACATAAAAAGGACTGCAACAAACAACATAGCTACTAAATAGACAGATATCTCATGAACTGATGCATCACCATAGGACAGCTGAGAAGGGGAGAGATGTCACAGAAGAAGTGGTTAACTTGGTTATAAACAGAAATGCATGGAGAAAATTTGACATGTTTGCCCTATCTGGACTAGGATTACACTGATCCAGGAACCAACTGCAAGCTGAATACACATCTTTTGGTTCATGACTAGAAGATAGTGTAGTCGATTACAGATGGCCACATAGCAATCATAGGCCATCACAGCCAAGAGGAAACATCCAGTGGCTCCCAGAATAAGGAAGAAGCACATTTGGGTGGCACATTTCACCTTAGAAATTCTTCTCTCCTGAGTCCAAAGGTCCGCCAGAATTCTGGGGAGAAAGAGAGACACATAATAGATTGCCAATGAGGAAAAATTCGCCAGGAAAAAATACATGGGTTGCTGTAGTGTAGAGTCAAGCTTGGTTATTGTGATGATTATGAGGATATTCCCAATTAAAATAATCATGTAAATGATAGAGAACACTCCAAAAAGAAACCCTTGGAGATTTGGAAGTTCAGAAAATCCCAGGAGTACAAATTGCATCACTGTGGAAACATTGACAGCTGGGTTTTTCTCTTCAAGTTTCATCTGTAGAAATGACTTAATCAGAAATAAAAATTACTATACTTTGCTTAGCTTCTGTTTTCTCCTGTATAACCATAGTACTGTATGTCCACCAATTTTACCAACTCCCTATAAGAAAAAAATGTTGTATCTACCAATGGCTCGACATGTCCATAAGAAAAATGTCCCTTCAAATAATCTTAGAGTTATATTTCTTTTTTGCAGGTGGTGACATATGTGAATTTAAATTTTGCTATCTATTTGAATACTTGAAATCCCCAAATCTGAACTTATGTTCAATTGTAAATAATCATTCCATTCTTTCAATTGGCCATGCTTCTCTCCTCTTAATTGTTTTATTCTATTATCAAAAATAATTTCATTATGAGACTAAATAGTTTGTAAGCCATCTAAAATAGTTTAGCAAATGAAGCATTCAAATATATTTAATATAATAAATATATTTAATTAAATTATGGTGGTTTTCCTGTACTATCTAAAAAGACTATAATTATGCATTTCTAGCCTCTTTAGTGTAAAAAATAATGATGAGCTGAACACCAAATAATGTAGGATGCTGTTTAATCCTTTAAACTGTGTTTGCATTTGAATGGATGGTATGTGAAGTCAAAAGTCATATGTTTTATTTAGATTTTGTAGTGGGAGGAAAAGGAACTCTAAAATGGTCTTCCTGTTCAAGAAATCTCAAGAGGTCAGTTAGGTTCATTTGGCATCTGACTCAAGCAAGCAATTTTAAGCAGAAAATGCAAATCTATATGCTGAATTACAAACCATTTTACAGAAAGTACAAAAATTACAACTTTTGTATGGAGCTGGTTTCACTGAGTTCTCAAAACTTCTAGAAGATACTATTTATACAACTCAGAAATAAAATCACTAGATAATTAAGCTACATGTTAACACCTTTATTCATTCACATACTTCATGTTTACTTTTCTGGTTACCCCAGTGAAATAATGAATTTCTCTGATGCAGGGGTTGTGTTACCAACTACTGAATCTATCATGGCAAGGTATATATGCTTGTTTTCAAAGAGAGTTTATAAAATCAAATTGTGGGCAGGAAATAAAAATCAGAAATTGGCAAATGCAATGAGAAGGCTTTCTTATATTTTTTAATCAAGAAGAATTCTCTAATGATAAAAATTAAAACAGTTCAATATTCCCTAATATTTTCAGATTCATTTATCATGGGAATTAACTCTTGTCATACAAGGACTTACCAATAATATATACTCCCATTTCAGTAATGCACAACAGTATCATGCTCATTATTTAGATATAATTTGATATTAATGAGATAGAGTCCCCAGATTTAATACATGTAAAACACTTAAATCCATGGTTAACACTCAATAAATGTTAGCACTTATGATGATGACAATGGTAATAATCTTTGATATATTGGCCCACCCATTATATTAAAAAGTGCTTTGGATTTTGTTTACATTTGATCTTACGATCATGAAAGTCAGAAAATTACAAAGGCTATTGAAAAAATCTTTGAATTTTTTCAAAAAAAATCAAGAATTTATCTTTTCATTTTCTGGAATTGAATGTTCTTTGCCAATGCTTAAAAAACAACAGATACATGCAAAAATAAATTTGGTATTGGACAGAAATTGTTCAGGCTTACCTGTTTGTATCAAAGAAAATTTCATGCTTACCTTTATTGATTGAGATAAAAAGCAGGGATAAAATTAGAAGAAAGTGTTTTGTTTTGTTTTTTAGTTTTAGATAATTTCTTTATTGAAATGGTGTTACCATCTTCTAAAATATATTCTGCTGTAAGAACAAAGAGTGCTCTTTAAGCATGAAATGGTCTCTGCCCTGGGGATCAGCACATTTCCCATGTTACTTTCTAAATGAACTGAACCATTCTTCCTGCCACTCAAGTTTGGAGCAATCAAAAACATAGCTAACCATCCTATTCTTAATGTATTTTCTCAGTCTTTCTACAACTCTTGTTGCTAACTTCAGATGTATTTCATTTGACTCTGGCAATAGAGATTAAGTCACATATTGAATAATATATTCATGATATATTCCATATTTACTTTATAAGGCTTGGGATAATTAGAGCTATGTTTTAGCAGGGTATGATCAGTGGAAGATTTAGAAGCCATGTGTTCAAATCACTACCGTTTAGTATATGGCCAGTTGAATTTCTATGTGTCAAATATCTGTAAAATTAAATAAATAATGGCACTTCAATTGCAGATGGTCCTAGTTTTAAAAGGCATTGAGAAAGGAAATATGCCCATTTTAAGCCTTAGGGATGTATTTGTCTAATTTGAGGGTGGTGGACACACAAAACTTTTAGTCAATTAAGAATGGCAGCTATTAAAAAAACAGGAGACACTAAATGTTGGAGAGGATGTGGAGGAATAGGAACCCTCATCCACTGCTGGTGGGACTGCGGTATGGTCCAGCCACTGTGGAGGACAGTTTGGCGGTTCTTCAGAAAACTAGCAATAGATCTTCCGTATGATCCAGCAATTCCACTGCTGGGTATATACCCAGAAGAACTGAAAACGAAAATACAAACAGATATATGCACACCAATGTTCATAGCGGCATTGTTCACCATTGCCAAAAGTTGGAATCAGCCCCGGTGCCCATCAACAGACGAATGGATAAGCAAAATGTGGCACATACATACAATGGAATATTACTCAGCTGTAAGAAGGAACAAAGTGCTAACACATGGAATAACATGGATGAATCTTGAAGACCTTATGTTGAGTGAAGCAAGCCAGGCACTGAAGGATGAACAGTATATGACCTCACTGATCTGAACTGAGGAAAGTGAGCAGTCTCTGAGAACCATTGTCTGAAAGATAGGTTAACAAAGGAGAGTAAGAGAAGACCAGGCTTTGAGCCATCTCCCATATGGACATAATCTATGGTAAAGGGACAGAGTGTGGTTGCATGTTGGGGGATGGGGCAGATGAGTGGTGGTGTTCCTGGGTTTGGTGGTACAGCACTGGGGGGTGGACAGATTAGGAAGTGCTGGTTCAAATCCTCAGGGCATGTAACTGTGAATCTTGACATTCCATGGGTTAGGAGACGGGGGTATCATGGGCCCTGGGGGGCTAGGAGAAGGGAACAGTCAAGATCTAATGGGTTGTTTGGTGGTCATGGGGAAGGTTTTTCATTACCTTTCAGTAATGGACACAGGACATGGTAAATATCATCAAAATTATTTAACTGTATCATCTAAATTGTAAACTATACTATAAATCACTGACAATGTTTAGTTGCTATATTTTGCTATCTGCATAACAGTTATAACAAAGCTAACAACCAAAAAAAATAAGGAGAGGGAGTTAATATGGGGTGGGGAAGGGGGGGTGGTTTGGTATCTGGGAGTCTCCGGCACTCCGTGTGTGACTTTGCTGTGACCTAAAAGTTCTTTGAAAATTAAATGAAAAATTGGGAGACAATAGGGATTGAGAGGAGGAAGGTGTCATGGCACACCAGACATCCGATAACACAGTGATATAGGGAAGGAGAAAGGGGAAAAAAGAAGAGAGAAAGGAAATAAAAATGAATATATATATATATATATATATTAAAGGCATTTCCTTTGCTTTTTTGCCCATTTTTTGAATGTCCCAATCCACTAATTATATTTTATTTTGTTTTGTTCTTTGTTTGATTATTTGTTTTTTTTACCTTCTCTCTTTTTTTTTCCCCCTGAGTTTCCTTATGTTTGTCTCTTGCATGAAAGCTTATCACACTTGTTTCTTTTTCCTAGTAAGTGTATTTGATTATTTTATGGACTAAATGTTCATGGAGGATTTGGATCACAGAAGGGTTACAATGGGTACTGCGGGGGATTATTGGCGGGAGGGTGTCTGGGAGGGGTTTCGTGGGGATTGGTTCAACCGAATATACATGAATGATATACAAAATCATTCAAAGGATCGGGGGATGGGGCATGGTCACGATGGGTGGATAATCACACAATAAATGAGGGAAGCTGAATTCCTAGCCTGGAGAGCTCTGCCACAGTCTCCAAGGGAGCAGCAATAGTCCTCTGAGTGTAGGGACAGTGCCTGTCAAAATAGGATGACCCACTGATGTTTTTTTTTTTTTATTGATGACTACCCTTGTGAGTCTTTGCTCTTGTAAATGAGACTTAGCCTGCAGTTGTGCGGTGCCTAAGGGTTGCCACCTGAGAGCCTCCTTGTTGCTCAAATGTGGCCTCTCTCTAAGCCAAACTCAGCATATGATTGCATTACCTTCCCCCCAACGTGGGACATGACTCCCGGGGATGAGCCTCCCTGGCAACGAGGGATTAATACCAAGTGCCAACTGGCAGCTTTGTGCAGTGGCAGTATCATAGCCAATGAGGTTTATCCGAGGCACGATTATCGCTAATTGAAAACTTTTCCCAAGTGCCAACTGGCAACACAACTGGAAAAAGACCTTGAATAAAAGGGGGAAATGGTAAAGACAAATGAGTTCAAGTGGCTAAGAGACTTCAAAGAGAGTCAGGAGGTCATCCCAGAGGTAACTCTTACGCACACCTCAGTAGGAGCTCATAGAACATCTAAGTGCCTATCACCCCACTCAGTGGGGTTCCTGAGAGCTCCGGAGACACCCTGGTCCTATATAAGGGGGGATAGCCCCAGAGACTGATGCCTTATCAGTGGGTTCTATTTTGGAATCTGTGCTCCTGAGAGTGACAGAATTAGACTCAAATAAGTCCTCCCTGCACATGGTTCACCAGTCCCTTCTATTCAAACCTACATGTGATGCTGGAGTTTCTTAGGTATACTTCCAGAGATTGGAGCCTCCCGCCTACCTATGTGCCAGGTGTGCATGAAATCTAGGTGGAGCTGCAACTCCTACCCTACAGCTCAATGGACTCATCCAAGTCACCTGGTGAGGAGACAACGATGGGAGATGGCCATCCCCGGGAATGGAGAGGGCCTGCATCTGCAGGCAGGATCATCCCACCCACCATATCCATGGGATATAAGCCCTCCCTCACTTGGAGTTGGAGTGGACATCACCATCCCAGTCGCCTCTGGATTGGGGGAAGAACTATGGACTAGAGTGGACTTGATGGTATTCTCTTGCTCACATATGGTGATTCTAGCAATGCAAGAAATTATAACAATGAGGTGGAGCCAGTGGCCACTTGACAGTTTTTGGGTAGGGAGGGGATGAGCAGTTGAAATACAGGGGCTTCTTTGGGAGTTGGAGTTTGTCCTGAGTACTGTTGTGGCAATGGATGTAGGCCATTTTAAATCAGCACACACCACTCAGAACTGAGTGGGAGAGAGTTTGGTCTACAGTGTGAACTGTGGTCTATGGTTGGTGGCAAGGCTCCAGGATGTAAGTTCATTGAGGGTGGTGGGCCACACTGTGGGAGATGTTTGTGTGGGATGTGGTGGGAGGTGTGGGAGGTGGGCAACATGGGAATCCCAGTGGGTTCCATGTAATATTTTAGGTAATCTAAGCACCTCTTAAAATATATGTATATATATATATAAATAACATTTTTGTAAGCAAATACACATATATGCATATAAAAAAAAAATAAGGGGTCTCCAGGGCTTTCTCTATACATTTTTTAAAAATTTTAATCAGTTTTATTGATACATATTAATAAAGCATACAATCTAAAAAAAAAAAAAAGACAGAGAGCTACAAGTGTTGGAGAGGATGTGGAGAGATAGGGAACACTTATTCGCTGTTGGTGGGAATGCAGAATGGTACAGCCACTGTGGAGGACTGTCTGGCAGTTCCTAAAGAAGTTGAATATAGATTTGTCACTTGACCTGGCAATACCACTACTGTGTATATACCCAGAAGAATTGAGAGCAGTGACACGAACAGACATCTGCACACCAATGTTCATAGCATCATTATTCATAATTGCCAAAAGTTGGAAATAACCCAGGTGTCCATCAACCAATGAATGGATAAACAAACTGTGTTGTATTACCACAATGGAATATTATGCAGCTGTAAGGAGAAATGAAGTCATAAAACATATGACAACATGGATGAAACTGGGGGACATTATGTTCAGTGAAGCAAGCCAGACACAAAAGGACAAATACTGTATGCTTGTGCTACTAGGAACTAAATATATTGCGTAACAAATGTATGATTCCATTTATATAAAATGTAAATATAAATCTATTTATAAAGATGAAATTTGATTAGTGGCTATGTAGGGCTAGGGAAAGCATGCTAAGGGGTGTGTTTTTGTTTTTGGAGTAATGAAACAATTCTAAAATTTTTGTGATGATGAATGCACAGCATTGTGATTATAATGAGAACCATTGATTATACACTTTTGATAGATTGAATGGAATGTGACTATATCGCAATAAAAGTACCTTTGCAAAAAAAAAAAAATAAATAAATAAATAAATAAATAATAAATAAAAGGCATTGAGAAAGGAAATATGCCCATTTTAAGCCTTAGGGATATATTTGTCTAATTTGAGGGTGGTGGACACACAAATCTTTTAGTCAATTAAGAATAAACAATTAATTTAAATTTAAATGAGTGTATTAAATGGATCAATTAATGAAATCAACATGTCCTAATATTTTATCTACAAATTTAAAATTTGTGATTATTGAGAACATCAGGAATTTATAAATACATAAGATTTAAATAAATTAAGCTGTTCTATAAAAGTCACAAAAGTAAATTCTTTCAGTAAAAATTTCTATGCCATGAAAAATTCAGTAGAAAGTGTCTAAAGTTGTTAGAACAGTGATGTAATACTCAACATGAATATTTCACCTCTACATCAAAATTGGCCAAATGTGCCTCATTACTTCCCAGACAACAGAAAGTGTTTTGGGAAACATATGTTGCCGGTCAGTGTTGCTGGTCAGGACCTGGGTCAGTGAAAACGGTGCCGCGGATGAGAGAGAAAGAATAAGACAAAGAGAAAGAGAGACTGGGATCAGGGGACTCTCCATCCAATATGGATAGAAGAGCGGGTTAGGGATGATGAAGAGAAACACTCATTTATTCCTTTTGAGTTGTACAAATTGGAAAAAACATGCAGAACTTCCAGTCATGTGCCATCATCAAAATTTAGTCGCAAAACCATACCAAGCTCTCAGAGTATCTAGAAAACATAAATTCTAGCTGCACAGCCATATGTCCAACTAAGATTTTCTCTATCATTAAATAAGATGATAATGAATATCAGTGGAAACTAATAATTTTCTAATAAGAGTGTCTTTCTGGTCATATAAATATGCATTTGTACAATTCTTTCCCTGCATAGAACAGGCCTGAATACCCAAAACCTAAAACTCTAAGTAGTTATTGTATCCATCTGGGAGTCAAGTATCTATATCAGTCAAATTACTTGTTTCCTCTTATTCTAGAGATTATAAAACAATAAAATTGTTTACTTGACATGCTACTTCCATCATATTCATGAACATGCAATCACAAAAAAACAATAGAGGAGAATGTTTCAACTTTATAGGAATTAAAAATAAATTCATGTATAAAAATAAATGCATAGATAGATGGATAAATATGTTATAAACATTGATTTACACAATGATCATGCATTCAAAGCTATCATCATTCAGAGGTTCTATTAGTATTCATCAATTATAATTCTTTTATTATGATTTTTAAAAATTTTACTCATTAAAACATCATCTCATTTTGTTTTTAATATTCATTTTAATAATAGAGAATGATGTTCCAACCCAACTCCTGAAAGGCATGAGTTGATGAGGCCACGAGACCAAAGAACACCCTAGGCAGAGATTTAGACAAAAGCTTTATTGGGACTTATGGACTGAAGAGACATTGATGGCAGCTAATCAAATTATGAATGAAGTTAGCACTCCTCAAGAGGACAAGAGAAAATGAGGGTGATATAAGGGGTCTCAGAACAAAGACATTCCATAGAGGTGATAACAAGGGCATTTCAAAGAGTATAAGAACAGAGCTCCTGCAAGGATCCAGTGACTGGGCACATGGGATTTGGTGATGGTATCTCAGGAATGAAGTTTTACCACTCAAGAGATTTGGTTTAAAACATTCTCTCCCCTCTGAGGAGGGTTGGTAACCTTTAACTTAGGCCTAGGTCATGCAAGCAGCTCATGCTGAGGACTAGGTGGGGCCTGGGCCCTAGGTCCCCACAATCATGTGATTATTTGCCTTTTGTACAGCACCTTTAGTATTGATAGTTGGAAAATTGTGTATTAAGAATTTTCTCCATATAAGCAGCCATAAAACCTCTAATACACCTATCTAAAAGTAGCTTAACTGTCTGTGCATTTATCTTTTCCCAATAGCTTCTAATGTCTTGTACTTAAGACATTAACCGGACCTGTTCAGGCCCAGATAAAGGAAGAAGACAACGTCTCATTGTAAAACCAGACCATTTGGCACCAGTGACACCCTGTGACTCAGTAAATCAGTGACTTCCTCCTTAAAGACTGAAGGTTGGATATGTCTGCATGGTCAGCAGAAAAGGGAGTTATGGATGTTCTGAACTTAGAAGATCTATATCTGAGCTCTGACTGAGTAACCACTGAAACCGGGATAGCAAGGATAAGACTGACTGCTTGAGGAAAAGCAAAATTAAGGAAAGCATCTTGTCTTCATTATAAGACCCTTGAAGAACTCCTGTGTCTTTGCTGATTTGGCAAAACTGTGCCTTGTAACTTTCACATGTTTTTTCTTTTTTTTTTTTTTTTTTCTTTCTCTGAATATAAAAGCCCCAACTACATTCTCACAGAAAACTGGTTTCTGGAAGATTCCCCCAGTTCTTTGCTTGTGCATTTGCAATAGATCACTTTCTCACTGAGAGACATGTTTCTCTTTTCTTTTTTTTTTTTTTTTTAACATTTTTAGATTTATTTGAAAAGATACTTAGATTACATAAAATGTTACATAAAAACATAAGGGATTCTCATATGCCCCACTCCCCATGCCTCCCACTTTTCCCCATGTTAACAACTTCTTTCATTAGTATGGTACATTCATTGCAATTGATGAACACATTTTGGAGCATTGCCGGTAAGCATGGATTATAGTTTACATTGTAGTAAATAAGAGGTGGAACCCATGTCCTTGGGGAACTATTTCCTTCATTAACTTTACATGTGGCAATAATAGGCTTAGGGTCGTGGTGAAAACATGTGATAGAAGTGAGTAACAACAAAGCTTGATAGTCCAAATGGGAAACAGATGTTTTAGATGAGTTCAATCAATCCAGTGTTAAAGGTGCTAAAGTGTTGTATAATATTCAGGAAAGCACAAGAGAGGGTTAGTTCAATGAATGCAATGAGAAATAATTTGTTTATTTTCTCCAATAGTAAACAACTTAAAGTATATATAGATAGGATGTATTTTTGCATTTTGAAAAGATATTTGAAATTCTCATCACCACCTTATCCCTTATCAACCATTTCCTTCTTTGTAAATAATCCTTATCTTAATTTGATAAGTAGATGCACATGAATAGGGATTTTTTTAAAATATTTTATTTATTTATTTATTTATTTCCCCCCTCATTGGTTGTGCTTGTTGTTTTCTCTCTGTATCTGCTCATCTTCTTTTTAGGAGGCACTGGGAACCAAACCCTGGGACCTTCCATGTGAGAGGGAGGCATTCAATCACTTGAGCCACATCTGCTCCTGCTTATTGTGTCTCTCATTGTGTCTCCTTGTTGTGTCTTCTCATTGCATCATCTTGTTGCATTATCTTGTTTTATCAGCTTGCCATGCCAGCCCCTCATCTTCTTTAGGAGGCTCTGGGAACTGAACCAGGACCTCCTATATGGTAGGCAGGCATACAAACACTTGAGCCACATTTGCTTCTCAATAGGGATTTTTTTCACTTGATTATGGATTTTTCATAAAGGAAAAATTGTTTATTATTTAGAGCAAAATTTTAGGTCCTGTGAAAATTTTTGTACAACTGGAGAGACCAGAACACATAAAGAGGCTATCTCTATCTTTTAACTGAGACTCAAAGAAAATGATACAAGATTGACAATGATAACTAGAATTGGAGGTCCATGGTAAAACTGATTATGGACTCTGAGAACCATGAAGAGTCATGCTAGGATTACAATTCAGTACAGCATTCTAAGGGGTGACAATATTTTATGCTGTTGTCCTGTCTAATCTTATGTTTTACAATCTACACCTGAATTTTATAGATATGAAAGAGCATGAACTTAATGATCCCAAATTCTGTATGAACTTTGTGAAATTCTGTAAAATACTATGCATTCCTGCAAGTTTTTCTGCCATTGTAATGAATAATAGACCTATCCCTTGTACTAAATCATTGTTATGTAGGAAGCACTTTACACATTAGCTCATTTATCTCTCCGAATGCATAATAGTTTGTTAAACCATTTCATAGATGGAAAAATGGAAGTCATTAGGAGGGGTTGGAATAAACAAACCTTAGCCATGGTTTAAAGATGTCAGATCACAAATCTTGCTTCCAATGTGATGAGTTTGTAGTTTTATATGAATTGGAGGAGGAGTGTTTTAGTTATGATTTCTGAATGCAAATTTTATAATCAACATATGGAAATCATAATTACCAGTTTATCAGGCAATAGCCAAGTTATATCACACCACAATTCATGTGACATTGCCTTATGATGAAACTTTATGTATTCAATGTGTGAAAGTCCCTGCAAGTTTATCTGATGATATGTAGATACCAGGTCAGGATGCAGAATTATCTGACAGGAATTGCAAACATAATAGAGCTTTCTATCCACACAGACCCTCCATTCCTAAGTTCTTTCCTCAAAACCATCTTACTGTGACTCTAGTGGAGATATCCCTGCCTGAATTTCAATGTCTGCAATGTTTTAGGAAGCAATGACCTTCAAAGATGTAGTTATAGACTTCACCCAGGAAGAATGGAGCATGATGGACACATTCCAGAGAAAGATGTTCAGGTGATGCTAGAAACTATCAATAATATGATTTCCATTGGTGAGTCTCAGAAAATGTATATATTAACTATCTTTCTACCTACCCCTCTGTCTAATCTATCTAATATATCCTTTACCTATTGACAAGTATCTGGAAGAGCTTTCATTATGCCACTCCAATCTCTACCCTTATCCTCTTTTAACACTTTACCTGGAAGAAATTTGATTCTTCACTTTTTATCATGTTTTTCCATGTGAGTAAAATCTAAAATTTCTTGAATAAAATTTCATGAATTTTATAGCTACTCAAAAACTCCAATAATGGGAAATGTGCTGAGGAATTGATGTATGCTATTTAAATGGAAATATAAGTTGATTAAATATTATCTAAATATTTACTATGCTTTAGGGACTATACTCATATTTCACAAGACAGTAGAAAAATAACATATTAGTTATTTCCATATATAACTAATATTTATGTTTGGTGGACATTGTGTTTATTGGATTCTTTTTAAAAATATACAACCACTGTAGAAACAATTTTTTCCTTTTATGAAATGGGTGAAGATACTGCAGTATTTGAACATGGCCATTGTGCTCAATGATGACAGATCATTAATATCTTATAGCAAATGGCTGAGCATCCTTTGTTGTTGAAGTATTGTCAATATCCTGTATTCAATGTGTGCTTCCCTATGCTTACATATTTACATTATTCTTCTTCATAGACTCTCCTGGACTTGAAGACAATGCACTATAAGCACATAATTCAAAAAATATTCTATCTCTTTCCTATAAACAGGTTATCAATTCTGCATATTAGATGTGATTTTCCAGTTGGAGCAAGAAGAGGAACTGTGGAAAGAAATGTTGGGATTTCTCCAACGCCAGAGATAAAGTGAGCTCCTGTAACCTGTGCTTTCATAAAAGGAGGGGATTGTGGAATAAATTAGTAGATCCTTGGAAATATCAGAGGAAAATTTGCATAAGTGAGTGGTGTTCTCTTAACTGTTGCCAAGGAAAAAGGGCAAGGAATCCACAAATGATGTCATTATTCCTCACATATATTAATCTCTATTATATTATCCATGGTCATTTTCTTTGACTTTATGCAAAGGAATATTAATATATTTATTGCAGTTAAATTTTCACATAATTCTCTTGCAATGGTTCTCCTTTTTGAAGATTATCTTCCACAGTATTTAGTCTTAATTATAAGTATGCTTTAATTTGGTATTCTTTCCCTTTCTAATTGACAATATTTGAAACATATCACATGAGCATTGGTTTTTTTCAAATTTTTCATTTTGTTAATGCTGCTCTAGCAATGTTGTTTGTTTTTTCCCAATCATTTCAGGCAGGGAATGTTACCTTGATAAATAAGAAATTATGTCTGTGCAACATATCTACAGGAGGGACACAACCATCACCTTGTCTATGGTAAGTTTCATAGGTATGTATCCTGTTCATTAAAATAGAAACCTGGGAATGGAATAAGTAGAGAATTCAAAACAATCACTTTACTCTAATTAAAGGTGTGATTGAGTACTGTTCCAGCAAAAATTTTTGTAAAGATTAAATTGAGGGAAATATTAATTTTATCTCAAAACCACTAAATGAGGTCTTAAGAAATGGAAATTCCTTAAAAATGGTTGTAGTCTTTCTAATATAATGATGTTTTCAAAAGTAGTTAAATATCTTTGAAGTTGAGATGCTACAAATGAGAAAACACGTTCATGCAAGAGAAAAACACACCATGTTAATGTAAATAACATGAAAGATTTTTACTAGTTTTTTTGAGCAAACCTTTTTCTCTCTTCTCTTTTCCAAAAACAGAGTTTTCACACTCTTGAGGATCACTTTGAATGTAATGACTTGGGAGAAGATTTCATTCACAGTCACACAACTCAATATGTGTTTCCTGATGTGGGAATTAAATCTTATATCAGATAACAATTTCAAGAATACCTGAGTGACAAGGCATCATTCAATCAATGTAAGCAAATTCACACTAAAAGTAAATCATATAACTGTCACCTATGTGGGAAATTCTTCATTCATTGTTCCACTCTCAAACTACATGAAAGAATTCACACTGGAGAGAACCCTTATGAATGTTATCAATGTCAGAAAAACTTCAAAAATATTTCCAAACTTAGAAAATATGAGAGAATTCACACTGCAGGGAAACTGCATTAATGTCATATATGTGGGAAATGCTTCTACCCTTAGACAACATGAGAGATCTCACACTGAAGACAAACCATATTAATGCAATCTATGTGAGAAATCCTTCAGTCAATATTCTAACCTTAGAAAACACAAGAGAACACACACTAGAGAGAAACTTTATGAATTCCATGAATGTGGGAAAGCCTTCAGTTGAAGTTAAACCTTTACAGAACATGAGAAAATTCACACTGGAGAGAAACCTTATGAATGTCATCAATGTGGAAAAGCCTTCAGTAATATTTCTGCCCTTATATAACATGAGAGAACTCACACTGGAGAGAAACCTTATGAATGCTATCTATGTGGGAAAGCCTTCAGTCAAAGTTATACCCTTATAGAACATGAGAGAATTCACACTGGAGAAAAACCATATGAATGCAATATATGGGGGAAATCCTTCAGTGAATGTTCTAATCTTAGAAAACATGAGAATACTCACACTTGGAGAGAAACTTTAAGAATGTCTTCTATGTGGTAAAGACTTCAGTCAATATTCTACCATTAGACAACATGAGATAACTAACATGATAAATGTAATGAATACAGAACCACAGCTCTATTGCTTAAAATGATATCTTCCACACAGGAGTATAATTCTCTGTCAATGTAATCAATGTAAAATGCCTTTATTTGTAATTTAACCTTAAAATGTATGAGTGAATTACACTTGGAAAAACCACGTATCTATAGTGTTCTGGAAGATATTTAAGCTGAGCTCCAGTATAAGAACCTTTAAGATGAACACAGAGTAGTAATAACTCCTAAAACAGAAAATCAGACAGGAAAATCTTTAACAGGAGTAGGAGACCGTATGGGAATAATAGATAATTTTTGCTAGAGTAGATATTCAATGAAATAAACATGAAAAATACTTTACTTATATTTCAGTGTAATGAATGAAGAAAAGTATTTAGTGATATCACATTTCTTCATCAGCAAGTATGTTTTTTACTGAAGTACAGAAATTCAGAAATCCAAGTGAAAAAATACTTAGCTACTGCTCACTCAGAAATATCAGACTAGGGAAAACCTTTAACAAAACTGTTTTCCTACACTATTCAAACATGAATTGAGAATATTGCCTAATTACTTATTGAAAATAATTAATATATAACTGGAGAATTGTGAAGTGGTTTTGTTATGTTGAATGCAGAACTTTGTAACAAGTACTAGGAAGAAAATGAAACTTTTCCCAAATAGATTAGTACTTGCAAATAAATGTGAGGTAAAAGCTCTTCCTGTGATTTCTCTAATATGGTTCAGTTTCTATTTTTTATTTAACACTAACCTAAATTATAATAACTGGGGTGAATTTGGAAATAACATTGAGATTTATCTGAAAGATGCACAATGCATGATGAAGTGCCATATTTATCATATATTGATAATACAGTCATACCTCAGAACTAGTTGTTAATTGGTTCCAGGAGGCTAAATGAATACCAAAAATGATGAGTACCAAATTTTTCCCATAAAGAATAATGTAAATAAATTTAATGCTTTCCCAAACCAAGGACAATGCACATTTCTAAGGCAACATCTGAAAATATATGGCTGTATATAATTACTTTATGTGAGAAATAAACCTAATAATTAATTAAAAAAAAAAACAGATTAAATAAAATAAAAACTTCACTTTACCTGTACTGTGAGTAGTCCATGGCCTAATGGGATGGTGGGAAAAGAGTGGTGGGGAACAGAGGTTATATAGAGTGTTGCTTGGAAGGAGAGTGCCCCTCCAATAGAACACCAGGCACTTGGACTTCAGGTGTTCTTTTTCTTTTCTGCCTTTTTTTTCAACTTGCACCACAGAATCTGATACACTCTTCATCACCTCCACTAAAAAAATGTATCCAATGAGGATTGCTTCTGTCTTCTTTTCAGAACTCCTCAGAAGTGTGAAATTGTTTTGTCATTCAATAAAATCACATTTCTGCTTGTCAGAGCTTTGTCTGGGTGGTAATTCTCCACAAGGTTTTGAACTTCTGCCCATTTTGCACACATTTCTTTTATCAGAGAACTGGGGATATCCTCCTTTATTTCCTCCTCACCTGAAGAAATCTCTTCTGCCACATCTAGTTGCTGCTCCTTCTCTAGTTTCTGCAGCTCCTCAGTGTTGAGCTTTTCAAAATGTTCCTCCACTAACTCCTCAACATCAGCAATATCAACGTCCAGGCCCATGGACTGGCCCAAAGACACAATATCCTGCACAACTGTGCTGTCTGTTCAAATCCTTGAAAGTCTCTCTGAGTCACAGATTTTGGCCACAAATTCTTCCCTAGTGAACAAACACTTCATTTATCCACTCAGTGAAAAATTGCCTCATGACTCAAGCTTTGCTGTGTGCCCTCCACATCACATGGAGTTGCTTTTTATGGTATTATGCTTCTTGAAGACTCATGGCTTTTCACTATGCTAATCTAGTAGAGGCTTGAGTTTTAAGTCTCCACTAGCATTCCCACACAACAATAGAATGAATCTGTCCTTCATTGGTTTTTGGCCTGGTAATGCATTCTCCTCTTTTGTGATATAGGTCCCACTTGGCATTTTTTTCCCAAAAAATTCCAATCTCATCATGGTTAAAAACTTGGTGGGGAATAAAACCCTCAGCCTCTACATAGTCTTGAAATTGACTGATGAATTCATCAGCAACCTTTTCATTAGCACTTGCTGCCTTGTCATGTCTCATGATGCTATGGTTTCTGGTCCTCTTTTTTAAAATTATCAAATCAGCCAAGGTTCTACTTAAAAACTTCAACACTCTCATCACTCAGTTTCAGTTTGTTTTTCAAAATATTGGCATGCAGCGCTTTTGCTTTTTCATGTATCATGGCTTCTGATACACTGTCACCACCTAACTGCTTCTCATTTACCCAAATTAATAACAGATGTTCAACTTCTTCAAGTGTTTGGGAACACTGTTTTGTTACTGCTTTAATTCCTGTCACAACATCAGCTGTTTTTATTGCTTCTTTATTCTTAATGGTGGTGGAAACTGTTGTTCTAGGCATACCATATACCCTAGCAAGGTCAGCAATGTGAATAATGCCATTATATTTATCTATTATTTCTTTTTTGCTCAATGTTGTTGCAAAATAATTTTCTTTTCAAGATAGTGAGTAATGAGGCAACTGACGCTGACAAGTTCTAGCTTGTGCATTGAGGACCAAACAAATGATGAGTACTAGGGCAAAATTTTCACAAATTTATTGAGTACCAAATTCAATGAGTTTCAAAGCAGTCAAATACTGAGGTGTGATTGTATGTCCATGCATAGCAGTGATTAATAGAATACATTAAAGTTAGCGTTTTAATACATTAAAGAATACATTACTGATTAGCATCAGTAATACCTGATGGTGCATACATTTCACCTTTGAAATACCATTATTGCTATTAAAGTTAAATGGAATGTGAGTTAATTCAAATATGGAAGGAAAAATACTATTTTGTGTACCTGGGAATGAAAATTCCCCACAATACTGAGTAAGAGCATGGGATATTACCTACAATATAAGTTCATTGCCAAGTGACTTGTGGTCAAAATGCAGAAATATATAAGGGATGAGCAGGTGAAAGATTTTTGAAGATATGAGCAAATCTTTGTTTTCAAGATGACTTAGAGCTGCTAGTGGGTGTATATCCTCATTCACTCATTAACACAGTACTGAAATTTGGTGATCCATTTTGTATGTTTTCATCCAAATTCTTACTGTTTGTGCAAAAGGAATGCCACTAATATTCAAATGCCTTGGAGAAAGACACAGATCCCCAGGGAGTATAAACATCTTTGAAGTTAAACATTCATAGAGGTTGGCTAGGGTAAAGGCAGGAGTTGTAAAACAAGTTTTGGGACCTTTTCATATCAATTGTTTCAATATCTCATATTAATTGGGGTTTTCAAATGTTGCAGAACCTGATTTTTTCTGGGGACTAAGTGGTAAAATTTACAGTGTTCCCATGTTCACACCATTTATGTCCTAGTAGAAATGAAACAGAAATAAACAACAAAAATAAAATGTGTGAGATTCAATCATGACCTAGGATTCTGGAAATTTCCATACTCAGAGTCCCATGATGTTGTATAACTGACATTGTCCTTAACATCAGCACCTGTAACAGTGATATCCTTGAATTCACTTAAAGATACCTGCTTCCCCACAAGAACATTGTTCATACTCTATTACACAACTCTCACTCCAATGTTCACAACGTACCTAAAAATATTCCAGTAAATTACTTGATACCTGAATAAATGTTCTCTAAATACAGGCCCTTTATAAGGTTATGGACCACTTCTTTTTTATCTGGGAATACGTGGCCGATAAAAACTGTATTCAATCAGTAAAAAAGGTTGTGAAGATATTTTTATCATACATTCCCTGTCCCTTCTTCTGGATCACTGCCATTTGGGGTCAAACAATAATGGGATATAAGAATCATGTGCATAACATGTTTGAGTTGGGAATATCTAGTCACTTAGAAAAAATAAATTTCTATTAGAAGGGTCTTCTTGTTCAGGCAATAGTAATTAGCTCCATTTCTTCTAGATCACACACTTGTATTTGGAAATATTCATGCAAATAAAGAAGAGTATAAAGACTCTAAAAGGTAGAAGAAGTTGAGAACCATAGGGACATGAGTTCTACATGTATTACTATTACATATCAAAGTGAGTTTCTTAGCTCTCCTTATTAGCTACAATATATCCTAGAAAAGGTGGTGTAGAAAGAGATGCATGGCAAAAGGCCTGAGATTCCATTCTCCATCTGAAAGAACCAGGTAGTTCTCTCTTTTACCTGCTGTGATGGTGTATGAGGGGCTGAGTAGGGTGCTTATTTTCCATCTCTACACAACAGAAGTAGGTAATATTACAAGGATAGATTCAAGAGGCTGAGACCCCACACATTCATGCATCCATGACAGTGATAAAAGTCATGCAAAATAGGCTGGTAAGCAACCTACTGCATTGCCACCTGGGATACCAGTGAGGTCTAAAGCAAGGCTTAACCCTCACATCCAATCACTATATATAGTGGATTACAGTTTCCAGGGAAAATGATTCATGGAATATGGTAGACTAAATATTGGCCTTCCAATCTCCCCAAATAGCCAAGATATTCAGGTCTTAATCCCTTGGAATGTGAATTTACCTAATATAGGAAAAGGGCCTTTGTACATGTATTAAGATAAGGATGTTGAGATTATGGTATTATTCTGGACTATACTGTCATCCCTAAGTGCAATATAAGTGTACTTACAAGAGTGAGTCAGATATAGACTTTAATACATGGAAGAGGAAACATGATATGACAGCCACTACAGATAGAAAATAGGCTTTGAAGATATTGAAAGGGACCAAGAGCCAAGGAATGCTGGCAGCTACCAGAAGCTGAAAAAGGCAAATAATGAAGCTTTAGAGGATGGAAAAGGAAACAGATTCTTCCTTACAGTCCCAGACTGACTGAAACATTGTTTACAGATGAAACCAATTTTGGAATTATGACCTCCTGAACTGATACCTAATAAATTCTGATTAATAAATGAGATAGTCATTATAACATTATAACAGCATGATTCTATACAAAATGAATAGTATCTTCAAAGTCATCTATTTTAGAATACCACATCAACATACCTGCTGTACACAATAGATATTGATTATAAAAAAATGCTTAAATTTGTCAAAAGTAAATTTCTCAAATATCACAAACTATTTCATTAACCAATATCATTGATTTATGAAACAACTTACTTTGATCATGTATATATATACTTTAAGTCAATTCTAACATACCAAGAACAGTTTTTAAATTTTTTTGAGGGAGTTTATGTATGTCATGTGTTGTTTTTTTCTCTTTTTGCCTTTTTAGTTCTTCTTACACTCTCCTCCAACTCCCTCTCTCCTGCTTTTTCCTTTCAACCTGCAGAACTTCCTTTAATATTTCCTGAAGGGCAGGTTTCTTATTGGCACTCTCTCTTAATTTCTGTTTATCTGTGAATATTTTGAACTCTCCATCATTTTTGAATGCCAACTTTAATGGATAGAAAATTTGTGGCTGGAAGTTTTTTTCTTTGAGTACCTTTACTATGTCATACCACTGTCTTCTTGCCTCCATGGTTTCAGATGAGAAATCAGCACTTAATCTTATTGAGCTTCCCTTTTATGTGATGGTTCTCTTTTCTCTTGCTGCATTGTGTATTTTCTCTTTGTCTTGAGCCTTGGACATTTTGACAAGTATATGTCTTGGAGTAGGCCTGTTAGGATTTATACTGTTTGGGGTGCACTGGGTTTCTTGGACAGTTATGTCCATCTCTCTCAATATGGTTGGGAAGTTTTCATCCATTGTTTCCTTCTTCTGTTCCCTTTTCCTTCTCTTCTCCCTCTGGGATGCCTATAATGCATATGTTTGTGTGTTTTATGTTGTCATTTAAATTCCTAAGCCCCTGCTGAATTTTTTCTATCTTTTCATCTATCTGTTCTATTATCTGATTTCAGATGTAATGTCATCCACATCACAAATTCTTTCTTCTGCCTGTTCAAATCTGCTGTTATGTGATACCAGCATCTTTTTTTATTTCTTGGTTTGTGCCATTCATCACCATCATGTCCATTATCTTTTTATGTATGTTTACAATTTTTTCAATATGTTTTCCAAGTGTCTTCTTAATATCCTTAATCTCTTCCTTCACTTCCTTAAGTTGGTTCAAGATATTTGTTTGGACAGTGTAGCTGTTGGCCAATTTGATGTAATTATGAATTCCAAAAATATAATTGGATCATGCTTGTAAACTGATCTGTTAATCTGGGCATGATTAGGTTATGATTAGGGTGTTGACCTCCACCCCTTAGTGGGTGGGGAATCAAATATAAAAGAACAGTTTTGAGAAGCAGTCTTTGAGAAGCAGTTTTGATGTTGGAAAGAAGGCCCCAGGAGAAGAGAAGCAAACCATTCATCTGATCGTCTACAGCTGACCTTGTGGAGGAAACAGGAGCTAAGCCCAGAGAGAAATGCAGTGCTGGGAAGAGAGGAACCCCAGAAGCCTGAACCCAGGCAAACACAGCAGCTGTCTTGCTCTAACACGTGGCAATGGACTGTGGTGAGAGAAGAAACTTAATGCTTTATGGCCTGGTATCTGTAGACTTCTACCCCAAATAAATACCATTTATAAAGACCAACCCATTTTTGGTATTACACATTAGCACCCCTTTGGCTGACTAATACAGAATTTGGTACCGAGGAGTGGGGAAATGCTTTTGTAATTACCAAAATTTTGGAATGGTTTTATAAATGGGTAAGGAGTATTTTTTAGAGGAACTGTGAAATGCTTGATGGAAAAGGCCTAGATCACTTTGAAGAAACTGTTGATAGCAATATGGATGCTAAAGAGCATCTTTATGATGCCTTGGAAGAAAACGATGAAACTATTATTGGAAACTGGAGGAAAGGCGATCCATGTTTTAAAGTTGCAGAGAACTTAGCAAGATTAACTCCTGGTGTTATATGGAAGACAGAATTTGAAAATGGTGAACCGGAGCATTTAACTGAAGAACGTTCCAAGGTAAACTCAGAGAATGTGGCTTGGCTTCTCCTTGCAGCTTATAGCAAAATACTAGATGAGCAAAATACATTAAGGACTGAACTTTTGGGTACAAAGAAAACAGAAAGTGATTCTGGAACTTCCAAGTTTCTGGAAATCAAATTCCCAGATGAAAATGCCCTATTTGAAGACTTTACTAAACTTGGAACTTGTAAATCAGAATTGAAGATGCAGTCATCTCAGAAAGTCTTACTGTCTGATGGCTTGGACCCCTGCTTCCTGCATGCTAAACCAACAAATTTTTGAGAGAGCTGTATGGACAAAACCACTGGCAGCTTGGACAAAAGAGGACATAGAAAGGAGACATTGAAGGAGAAACAGCTTTAAGAAGAAAACCCTGGAAGCAGAGATCTGGGATTAAGATATTTCCTTGGGCCAAGAGAGGAGCCCCACCCATATGTACAGAGAGGGTGAGTTTTTCCCAGCAGTTGAAGAGGGTGGATGTCCCCACCCAATGTTCTGGGAGAGTTTTGCCATCCTAGGGTGCAGAGAGGGTAGAGCACATTCTTCAAAGATTAGGGTGGTTAAAGTCAACATCCCATAGGTCTGAGAGGGGTGTACCTGTCCCCCATGGATTAGAGAAGGCCAGGTGGCCAATCCATTGCTCTGAGAGGGTTGAACCTGCATGCCAAGTGTTAGGGAAGGACAGGTGGTCAACTTGTTGCTCTGAGAGGGTTGAACCTGCATGCCAAAGGTTAGGGGGAATGTTGTCTTCACCTCACTGTACTAGGGGGGCTAAGACTCTAACCCAAAGATTGGGTAAGGTGTGGCAATCACCCCAACACTCTTGGGTTGTGAGGTCTGGAGCTTGGTCGACACCCAGATGCTTGATGAGGGTGGAACCAAGAAAGTGGCCCTTGGGCAAGCCTGTGGAAAGGGTAGGTTCCCATGTGGGCCCAAGGAGAAGAAATCATCTTAAGAATGACTCTCAGACTTTGAAATCGAATGGAGGATGCCCTGCAGGTTTACTGAACTGTAGAGGATCCATGACTCATGTTTAACATCCCAATTTCTCCTTATGATATTGAAAATCTTTATCCTTTGTCTTTCCATTTGTGTATTGGAAGCAGTTCAATGGTTTTGTTAGTTTCAGAGGTCTACAGCAGACGGGATTTTGCCTGAAGACAAACTTGTTTTGTACTTGAATTGTTACTGATTTAAGTTTTTTTTGAGTATTGTAATGTATTTTTGGAATTCAGAGGGTGGAGTGTAACCATTGGCCAATTTGATGTAATTATGAATTCCAAAAATATAATTGGATCACGCTTGTAAACTGATATGTTAATCTGGGCATGATTAGGTTATTATTAGGGTGTTGAGTCCCACTCCTTGGTGGCTGGGGAATCAAATATAAAAGGCATGGCAAGAACAGTTTTGAGAAGCAGTCTTTGAGAAGCAGTTTTGATGTTGGAAAGAAGGCCCCAGGAGATGAGAAGCAAGCCATTCACCTGATCATCTATAGCTGACCTTGTGGAGGAAACAGGAGCTAAGCCCAGAGAGAAACACATCCCTGGGAAGAGAGGAACCCCAGAAGCCTGAACCCTGGCAAATGCCAGCAGCTGTCTTGCTCTAACATGTGGCAATGGACTGTGGTGAGAGAAGAAACTTAATGCTTTGTGGCCTGGTATGTGTGGACTTCTACCCCAAATAAATACCATTTATAAAGAACAACCCATTTTTTTGTATTTCACATTACCACATTACCACAGCACTCCTTTGGCTGACTAATACAGACAGCTCTGATTAATTGTTCGATGTTCTGCATTTCTTCCTGTTTTTTAATTTGTTCATTGGACCGGTCCATGTCTTCCTGTTCCTCAGTGTGGTTTGTAATTTTTTGGTGCCCTTTGGTCATCATTTATCTTCATGAGTCCATTCAGTTGATTAGCTTCTCTCTCTAGAGTTTTGTTTAGGTTCTTTTTGTGTGTGTGTGTGTTGCTTTCTATTTGACACTTTGTTTTTCTTGTTCTCTTTGCTGTTTTCTATGTTCCCTTGAAGGAAAAAGATTAGGGCCAAAGAAATTGAAAGAGGCAAGGTAAGAAAAGAAAAAGGATAATAGTAAAAATAAAAGTTAGAAGAGGGACTGTATAAGACATAGTAAAATGAGTATTTAACTCATGTAAGCAGTGTAGAGTAATAGAAATAAAAAAAGTGGAGTACCTGCAATGAAATGGGAAACTGAATAGAGAAAAATATATAGAATGATTTAAAAAGCCAGAATGATGAGGAGAGAGAGAAAAAGACAGGACAGAAAGAAAAAGTTAATAAAAAAAAGAAAACAGAATAGACAAGATAGAAATTGAAACTAGTAAAGTTGATGACTAATAAAAAATGGTGTAATATAAGAACCACAACAGAAAGTAGAAGGTAGAAAGATGAAGGAAGGAAAAGAGATATCATTGATAGAGAAAATCAGTATACACAGAAAATGGGAAATCAAGGAAGAGGAAGTATAGCAAAGAAAAAACAAGGTAGCATCACCTAATTTAAAGGGGGGGGGAATGAAAGAGGAAAAAAAAAAAAAAACAAGAAACAAAACAAAACAGAAACAGAAAAAACCCAAACAAATGCACAAGCAGGCAGTTAAGCAAAGCTAAGGAAGAACAGCTTTCCTTCTTGGGCCCTTGTGGAGCCTCTCAGGCTGCCTGTATTCATCAATCAATTACCCTGCAGGCTTCTCTCTGCAGGTTCTGATGCAGGTTTTAGTGAATAAACAAAGTTAATTTTTTTCAAGTGTGATGGTTAGGTTATTGTGTCAACTTGGCCAGGTAATTTTGTCCAGGTGTTTGGCCCAGCAAGCACTGGCTTAATTGTGGGCATTTATAGACTTCAATCACCAGTGAGTAAACTGTGTGGATGGCTGATTACATCTGCATCAATCAGGGAGATTGTATCAGCAATGGGTGATGCTTTTATCCAGCAGTTGAGTGCCTTAAAAGGGGAAGTGATTTCAACATTCAGAGAGAATTTCTCAGCTTGTCATTGGACAGCCAACTTCTCCCAGAAACTCATCAAGGACCTTTCATCAGACTTTCATCAGAGCCCCTGGTTTGCAGCCTGCCTGCAGAACCTGGACTTGTGCATCCCCACAGTCACATGAGAGACTCTTATAAAATCTCATATTATTGACATATATGTCCTGTTGATTCTGTTTCCCAAGAAAATCCTGACTAATACAATACATAACTTTTTTTGGACAAATAAGGGACCCAAAAGAAGCTAGTACAAAAATAATGTCTATGATTTCCCTGTCCTACAGTGTCAGCTGGATGTTAGATATCCTGGTGGATCACTACTCTTAGAAGAGCCAGGAATTGAATTAGGGACCTCATATATTCAAGACAGAAATTCCTCCTCTGAGCTACCTTTCTAATTGGGTCAGTTAGCTCTTCAGAAAGCTATTCAGTCACTTATCCTGGGCAGATTTTACTCTCCTAGGGCAGCAGGATTCAGCAGGTTGTATGAGCAGATCCCCCCTCCCCTCCCTTGGTCAGGTTGAGTTCTCTTTTGAAATTCAAATGGGACCCTGATGACTGAGTACACTGCACCAAAATGATTTTCAAACCTCTTCTAGACAACCCCCTCCTCCCAGGGGACCTTAAATAAGCTCTTGAAAACTTATAAAGTGCTTCCCACTGCCTGACTCCCTTAGGGGAGTTGAAATTCTGATAAGTCCTCAGCACAAAACTATTAAATTGGCTGACTCTGTCCTCTCTCAAGCCAAGCCTCTGTATCCCTTGGTGGTTAGGTAAATCAGGCTTCCTCAGAAGATTTGTCTGTCCCCTCAGCCTGGTGCCTCTTCAAGCTAGGTTATGTGCTCCCCAAAGCTCTAATGTGGTCCAGGCAACCAAACCCACTGAAAGGAAACCCCTCTCCACCCTTTGTCAAAATCCTCCCACTCTTGGAGAATGCTCCTTATTGCTGGGTGGCTGGGGGGGGGAGTCAGGGCTCCCCCTGGCCCCATGCCCTGAGGGTGGGACTTAGCCACCCCTGTTTTCCAGGAATGGGGCTAAAAACACATGATTTTATCTTGAGCAATCTATCTCCCTGTTCATCTTCCTCCAGATCAATGCCCCAAAGGCTCCTGCTCTCTGGGCTCCCAGAACAGCTCTCTTGGACAGGATCCTGTCTTCAATCAGCTGTCTTTTGAGAGAAAGTTGGAAAGCATCCACTTAAACCAAAGCCATCTTGCCTGCCTATCCCATTAATTCATTTTTGAATATTGCTTCACTTCATTATCTGGAATAAATGCCATTAGTTGTGGTGTATAATTATATTTACATACTTTTAGATTATACTTTAAAAATTTTGTTGAGGACTTTTGCATCTATACTCATGGGAAATATCCGTAATTTTCCTGTTTAGTGATATCTGTATTTTTCACTGGTTAATTCTCATATCACAGAATTAATTAGGAAGTTTTCAAACTGTTTCCTTTTTCTGGAGAGGATTATAAGGATTGGTATTATTGCTTCTTTAATTGTTTGGTAGAATTCACCAGGGAAATCATGTGGACATGGTGCATTCTATTTTGGGAGGGTATTAATTGTTGATTTAGTTTCTTTAATAAATATAAGCCTATTCAGATTATCGACTTCTCCTTTTACGAGTGTGATGGTTAAGTTGATGTATCAACTTGGCTAGGTTATGCTGCCTAATTGTATGGTCAAGAAAGTTCTGACCTGATTGTGACTGTGAGTGTACTTCAAAGATGGATTTCCATCTTTATTCAAGTGATTACATCTATGGCTTGTTGCATCTACAATAAACAAAGAAGAGTGTGTTAGCAATAAGAGAAGTTTTTTCTTTCAATCATTTGGTGGTCTTAAAGCAAGAACTGAATATTTCAGTTGCCAAAAAAAAAAAGAATTTCTGTCTCTACTTCAGCTGGATGTCTTCTCCTTGGGAATTCAACCTCACCTTCATCAGAGGTTCAAACTTGTGGCATACCATATGGAATTTATACTTGCAAATCCCCAAGGTCACTTGAGCCAATTCCTATATTAAATCTTTTTATAAATATATATATATGTACTGTTAGTTCTGTTTCTCTGGAAATCCCTGACTACTACAGATTTTGATATCAAGAATAGAATCTGAGAAACAGCATATTAGGGATATGATTTCTGAGTAGATTTTGGAATTTTTGGAATTGGTTCTTTAATCTGACTTGGAATTAACACCATTAAAATACCTCCAGAAGATGGCGTTAGTGTAGGAGGGCGCACATTGCAAGCTCCCAGAGCAAGGTGGATTGTGGACGGGGTTCTGCCGGGGGTCTGTGCTGTGCACGTGTGGAGTGAGAAGCTTGGGACATCTATCAGTGCGGATCAGCGGCATGGACCAAACGGTGCAGACTCGTGAGTTTTGAGGCTGCCAGGGGAGGTTGGCAAAGGCGGCTGAGCCCCGCGGTTAGGGAAAAAAAAATAAAACGGCCATTTGGAGCCACGGGCGGGGCGAAAAAGTTTTATTTTCTGGGGATCTGGCTGCCTGGCGCCCCTTGGAAATTGTGTGAACAGAGCAAACGAGCCAATCAGCACCCAGTGAACCGGAGGGGGGGTTTTGGTCGGGGAACAGAGCTGACTTCCCTAGCCACCCAGGGATAAGACCCGGGCCGCTACGGAGTCAGGAGGAAGGGACACTTCCCAAAAAAGGGAGGATTCGGTTGGAAGACAGGGAAGGGTATGTTATATTTTTAGACATTGATCTGGCTGCCTGCACCGCCCCATAGCTTTGGGGAGCAGATAAGCCGACCTGAAGTACCATTAGTCTGAGAGCAGATGTGAATCTGCACTCAAACTGATTTACTGAGCAGCCCAGTGACGCTGGAGCTCGGCGCCAGAAGGGGCAGAATCCACCGTCTTTAGCACTCCTCACTGACTAACATCAGAGCTTCAGCTAACCAGGGGAGTCCGGAAAGTGGTACGTGCTTGATTAATTTCCACGGGCCCAGCTAGGGTACCTTCCGTAAAAGGGTTGGTATAGAGGAGGAATTATTTTGGGTCCTGCATTTGGCTAAAAAAAAAAAAAAAAAAAGTGAGGTCACCTCAACAAATGAAAAATAAATTCTTTTTAATTTAGTTTAATAGCTAAAAGCTGCTTCAGGACCTGCATATAGAACCCTATGGGGAAATTCATTGATAAACACAACTAGGCAGGAAGGATCCACGTGGACATTAGGGGAATCATTGACCCCCCTTAGCTCTATTTGACTGCTTGCCTGTGTGGATCTTTGGTTTCTCTCTGTTACTTTCTGGTCTATTGCTATTATTCCCGTTTTCCTCCCCCCTTCCTTTTTCCTTCTATTTTTTTTTTTTAAATAGGTGCTGTCAGCTGGTCGCTTCTTTGCTGGGCTTCTTATTCAGTAATTTCCCACTCGCTGTATATATTGATTCTCTATTACAAACTATTGCTTATCCTTCCTGCATCTTTCTGCCTTCTGTTTACTGTTGTGGCTCTTAGAGACAACATTTTTTCATAGGCCCACAACTTAAGGGTGTCAATTTCTATCCCATCTATTTTGTTTTCTTCTTCTTCTTTTTTCTTTTTTTTTTAAATTAGTATTAACTTTTTCTTTTCAGAACTTTCTCTACTATTTCTCTCCCTCCTCATAATTCTAGCCTTCTAAATCACTATATATATTTATATTCCTCCATTTGTTTTCCCAGTCCATTGTAGGAACTCCATATTTTTCCTAATACTCTACACTGCCTACACAAGTTAAATATTCATCTCATTAACTCTCATTTTGCCCCTCTTCTAACTTTTATGAATATTTCTATTATCCTTCTGCCTTCCTTACATCTTTTGATTCCTCTGGCCCTAACCTTTTGCCTACAAGGAACATAGAAAGAAGCAAGGAAATAAAATAAGAAGAAAAATTGCCAAAGAGAAAACTTAACTCACAAGCAGAACCAACAGCTAAATAAAATTCTAGAGCATAGAGAAAAGCTAATCAACTGAACAAACCCATCAAGATAATATGATTACCAGAGGGCAACAGAAAAATACAAATGACTCTGAGAAACTGGAAAGCATGGAGCAGTCCAGTGCACAAAATAAAAACCAGGAAGCAATGCAGTACATTGAACAACTAATCAAAGCTATCCAAACAAATATCATGGACCAACTTAAAGAACTGAAGGAAGAGATTAAGGATATAAAGAAGACACTGGGAGAACATACTGAAGAAATAGTTAAAACACCTAAAAAGGTAATGGATATGATGGCGAACAAAGACACAAGTCAAGAAATGAAAAAGACGCTGGACTCACATGGCAGCAGAATTGAACAGGCAGAGGAAAGAATTAGTGATATGGAAGACAATACAGTTGAAATCAAAGAGATTGTAGAAAAGATAGACAAAAGATAGAAAAAATCCAGTATGGTCTCAGGGAATTAACTGATAATGCAAGACACACAAACATACACATTATGGGCATCCCAGAAGGAGAAGAGAAGGGAAAGGGAACAGAAGGAGTGTTGAAGGAAGTTATGGCTGAAAACTTCCCAACTCTATTGAGAGAGATGGACATGCAGATCCAGGAAGCACAGCGCACCCCTAATAGTATAAATCCCAACAGGCCAACTCCAAGACATATAATTGTCAAATTGTCCAATGCTCCAGGCAAAGAGAAAATACTCAAGGCAGCAAGAAAAAAGAGAACCATCACATACAAGGGAAGCACAATAAGATTAAGTGCTGATTTCTCAGCTGAAACCATGGAGGCAAGAAGACAGTGGTATGACATAGTCAAAACACTAAAAGAAAAAAACTTCCAGCCACAAATTCTCTATCCAGCAAAATTGGCATTCAAAAATGATGGAGAGTTCAAAATATTCACAGATAAACAGCTATTAAGAGAGTATGTCGAAGATGGCGTTGGTGTAGGAGAGCGCACACTGCAAGCTCCCAGAGCAAGGCGGATTGGGGATGGGGTCCTGCCCGGGGGTCTGTGCTGTGCACGCGTGGAGTGAGAAGCTTGGGACATCTATCTGCGCGGATCGGCGGCGTGGACCGAACGGTGGAGATTCGTGAGTTTTGAGGCTGCCGGTGGAGGTTGGCACAGGCGGCTGAGCCCCGCGGTTACGGAAATAAATAATAAAACGGCCATTTGGAGCCGCGAGCGGGGGCGAAAAAGTTTTATTTTCTGGGGAGCTGGCTGCCTGGCGCCCCTTGGACCTTGTGTGAGCAGAGCAAAAAGCTAGTCAGCACCCGGTGAACCGGAGGGGGATTTTGGTCGGGGAACGGAGCTGATCTCCCTAGCCACCCAGGGATAAGACCAGGGCCGCTGCGGAGCCAGGAGGAAGGGACACTTCCCAAAGAAGGGAGGGTTCGGTTGGAAGACAGGGAAGGGTATTTCATATTTTTAGACATCGATCTGGCTGCCTGCACCGCCCCATAGTTTTGGGGAGCAGATAAGCCGAACTGAAGCAGCACGAGGCTGAGAGCAGACGCGAATCTGCACTCAAACTGATTTACTGAGCAGCCCGGTGACGCTGGAGCTCGGCGCCAGAAGGGGCGGAATCCGCCGTCTTTAGCAATCTTCACTGACTAACATCAGAGTTTCAGCTAACCTGGGCAGTCCGGAAAGTGGGACGTGCTTGATTAATTTCCACAGGCCCAGCTAGGGTCCCTTCCGTAAGGGGGTAGGTCTAGAAGAGGAATTATTTTGGGTCCTGCATTTGGCTAAAAAAAAAAAAAAAAAAAAAAAAAAAGTGAGGTCACCTCAACAATTGAAAAATAAATTTTTTTAATTTAGTTTAATAGCTAAAAGCTGCTTCAGGACTTGCATATAGAACCCTGTGGGGAAATTCATTGATAAACACAAGTAGGCAGGAAGGATCCACTTGGACCCTAGGGGTATCATTGACCCCTCTTGTTTCCTTCTTCATTTTTTTTTTATTTTTTTTTATTTTTTTTTTATTTTTTATTAGTATTAACTTTTTCCTTTCAGACCTTTCTCTACTATTTCTCTACCTCCTCATAATTCTAGCCTTCTAAATCACTATATATATATATTCCTCCATTTGTTTTCCCAGTCCATTATAGGAACTCCATATTTTTTCCTAGTACTCTACACTGCCTACACAAGTTAAATATTCATCTCATTGAATCTCATTTTGCCCCTCTTCTAACTTTTATCAACATTTCTAGTATCCTTCTGCCTTCCTTACATCTTTTGATTCCTCTGGCCCTAACCTTTTGCCTTCAAGGGAACATAGAAAGAAGTAAGGAAATAAAATAAGAAGAAAAACTGCCAAAGAGAAAACTTAACTCACACGCAGAACCAACAGCTAAATAAAATTCTAGAGCATAGAGAAAAGCTAATCAACTGAACAAACCCATCAAGATAATATGATGACCAGAGGGCAACAGAAAAATACAAATGACTCTGAAAAACTGGAAAACATGGACCAGTCCAGTGCACAAAATAAAAACCAGGAAGCAATGCAGTACATCGAACAACTAATCAAAGCTATCCAAACTAATATCATGGACCAACTTAACGAAATGAAGGAAGAGATTAAGGATATAAAGAAGACACTGGGAGAACATACTGAAAAAATAACTAACACACCTAAAAACGTAATGGATATGATGGCGAACAAAGACACAAGTCAAGAAATGAAAAAGACGCTGGACTCACATGGCAGCAGAATTGAACAGGCAGAGGAAAGAATTAGTGATATGGAAGACAATACAGTTGAAATCAAAGAGATTGTAGAAAACATAGACAAAAAGATAGAAAAAATCCAGTATGGTCTCAGAGAATTAACCGATAATGCAAGACGCACACACATACGCATTATGGGCATCCCAGAAGGAGAAGAGAAGGGAAAGGGAACAGAAGGAGTGTTGAAGGAAGTTATGGCTGAAAACTTCCCAACTCTATTGAGAGAGATGGATGTGCAGATCCAGGAAGCACAGCGCACCGCAAATAGTATAAATCCCAACAGGCCAACTCCAAGACATATACTTGTCAAACTGTCCAATGCTCAAGACAAAGAGAAAAGACTCAAGGCAGCAAGAGAAAAGAGAACCATCACATACAAGGGAAGCACAATAAGATTAAGTGCTGATTTCTCAGCTGAAACCATGGAGGCAAGAAGTCAGTGGTATGACATAGTCAAAACATTAAAAGAAAAAAACTTCCAGCCACGAATTCTCTACCCAGCAAAATTGGCATTCAAAAATGATGGAGAGTTCAAAATATTCACAGATAAACAGCAATTAAGAGAGTATGTCAAGAAGAAACCAGCACTTCAAGAAATACTAAAGGAATCTCTACAAATTGAAAGGAAAAAACAAAGGAGAGAGAGTTGGAGGAGAGTTTAAAAACAACTGAAAACTCAAAAAGAGAAACAAAACAACATATGAGATACATTAACCCAAAGAAAAAATGACTGAAGTAAGAAATTCATTACGAGTAATAACACTGAATGTTAATGGATTAAATTCACCAATCAAAAGACACAGATTGGCAGAATGGATAAGAAAATATGATCCATCTATATGCTGTCTACAAGAAACCCACCTTCGGCCCAGGGATTCAAGGAGGCTGAAAGTGAATGGCTGGAAAAACATTTTACAAGCTAACAATAACCAAAAAAGGGCAGGAGTAGCTATTCTAATATCAGACAAAATAGACTTTAAATGCAAAACTATTGTAAGAGACAAAGATGGACACTACATATTAGTAAAAGGAGTAATCTCTCAAGAAAATAGAACAATCATCAACAATTACGCACCTAATAGAGGTGCCTCAAAATACGTGCGGCAAACTCTGGAAAATCTAAGAGGAGAAATAAATTCCTCTACAATTATAGCAGGGGACTTCAACACACCACTATCATCATTAGACAGAACATCTAGGCAGAGAATCAATCAAGAAACGAAGGCACACAACAATACATTAGAAGATTTGGACTTAATAGACATATACAGAACACTACACCCAAGTACAGCGGGATTTACATTCTTCTCCAGTGCACATGGAACATACTCCAAAATAGACCACATGCTAGGCCATAAAAACAACACTCAATGAATTCAGAAAGATTGAGATTATACAAAGTAATTTCTCTGACCACAACGGAATGAAGTTGGAAATCAATAAGGGCCAGAGAAACAGGTTAGGCACAAGGATATGGAAGTTAAACAACACACTCTTAGACAAACAGTGGGTCAAAGAGGAAATTTCAAAACCTATGGGATGCAGCGAAAGCAGTCCTGAGAGGGAAGTTCATAGCCATAAATTCATATATTAAAAAAGAAGAAAGAGCT
>JAKSZT010020697.1:2715306-2755091 GCA_026826555.1 Tolypeutes matacus
TTAACATTGTCTTAGAAGTACTTGCACGAGCACTGAGACAAGAAAAGGACATAAAAGGCATCCAGATTGGAAAAGAAGAAGTAAAAATTTCATTATTTGCAGATGACATGATCCTATACATAGAAAGCCCTGAGAAATTGACAAGGCTTCTAGAACTTATAAAGGAGTTCAGTAATGTTACAGGCTATAAGATCAACGCTCAAAAATCAGTAGCATTTCTGTACACCATTAACCAGCAAACTGAGGAGGAATACAGGAAAAAAATACCATTTACAATAGTAAACAAAAGAATCAAATACCTAGGAATAAATTTAACTAAAGATGTAAAGGGCTTATATACAGAAAACTACACAACACTGTTAAATAGCCATTATAAAATTCTTTTCTGCTCATTCTATCTTGTCTTTCCTTGTTTGGTCTGTTTCTATTGATTAATTGTTCTCCTGGCATATGTCACATTTTCCTTTTTCTCATGCTTAATAAGTTATATTGGATGCTGGGCATTGTAAATGTTACCTTTTGAAAATTTGAATTTATGTTTTCTTCTCTTAATGAGTGTTGAGATTTGTTTTGGAGAAAGTTATTTGCAGAACAACTCTACCTTTTTTGGACTTGTTGATAGGGTTTGAAGGGCAGATCCAGAGTACATTCATTCTAGACATAGTTTATTCCTAATACTGTTGCTTCCCTTCTGAGGTTTCTAGTGAATGATCTAGGTGTTCAGTGAGACCTCTCCACCCTGACTCATCAAAACTGAAATTTCTCTTAGCAGTATTTAACTCTGAGAAATTTCCCTCTTACCAGTACCTAGTATTACTTTGCACAGTCTTAAAGAGTTTCATATATGTCACAGAATAAAGGCAACCTTGTTTACATTTCTAGAGAATTTTCTGTGAACTTCCATCCTTTCTGGTAATCTTACATGAAATTTCCAGTTTCCTCAACCTCTGCAAACTCTGAGCTCAGTCTCCTTGACTGAGTGAGACCAGTGGGCTATTCTATTGTTTACCCTTCCTATGGCACATTCTTGAGGGAGCTACCAGGTTGAAAACCAGAGCAATACTAATACTCATTGTATTAATTTCCTTTCCTGGTCTTACAATTTTGTCCAATTTCTGAAAATAGTTAATATATTTTGTCTAATTGTCTAGTTTGTTTTGTTTTTTGTTTTTTTTTCAGAATGGGATGTTAAATCTGGTACCAGTTATTTTGACATGGCCTCAAGCTGAGGTCTTCCACATGGATTAGAAGATCACTTTCCAGGTTATCATTTTTTAAAAATCCTGGTGAGATTTATTTGGAAATTTGTTCAATTTATAGAGTAATTTGGAACAAATTAACCTATTTTTAATTTAGACTTCCTATCAATGGACAAGGTAGAGTTTTTTTGTTTTGTTTTGTTTTGTTTTGTTTTAGTTTGTTTGTTTGTTTTCAATCTTCTTTCATGTCCTTCTAGGAAGTTTTAAAATTTTATCCCTTAAGAAGTAGCCCATCATTTCTCATATTTACTTGAATGATTTCATAATAAGTAAATATAATTCAGTTAAACATATGAAATAGTGATATTTTATTACCACTTTTTAGTTGATTTAAATGATTCTTATATAAGTGATCTTTGTGAAAAAATATTTTTAAAACTCCTTAATTTGACTTTTCCTTTCTGCTGTTTTTATCTGCATGCCCTGCATTCCTCCTTTACCACACTGAGGACATATCTTGGACTATGTACATTCTGCAAAGGGAAGCACAGTGACTGAGTAATGCACAATTGATCTCATGATGCTATTAATATGCATTTTGCTCTTTTCTCATAATACTGCAAACTTTTTCATAAGCTTATTGGATAATTAATATGCTTTCCTCTGTGATGTGCTTATTCAAACTCATTTTTGAGTTGATTATGTTTTTAGCCTTTTTTTAAATTAAAAAAAAATATTTTTTAAGAATTCCATTTTGTTGATATATATTAATAAAGCATACAATCAATTCAAAGTGTACAATAAATGTTATTTGGTATAATCTCATAGTTGTACATTCATTCTTCTTTTGTTATTAGTGCATTTTCATTATTCTAACAATAAAACAAAAAACAAACTGAAAACTCTATTCCTAATCACCTCTCAATCTCTCTATACTTCACTTGCTGTACATATCTGCTATTCTGTTTCTGTCTAATTTTTTGTATATACTTTTGTATAAATGGAGTCAAACAATATGCTGTACCTTTTGTCAAGTTTCTTTCACTTAGGATATTTCCTTTATCTTTACCTTAAATGAAGATTATTAATATATTACTAAACATTACTGTCCATAGTTTTCTTGGGTTCTATTTTTTCCTGATATTAACATCATGTAACATCAGTGTGCATTTCTTCAGTTTCAAAGAAAAACAGTTTTATATATTCAATATTACCAATACTCATATTTCACATGAGGTTTCATTATGCTATAGAGTCACATGTTACATTTTTTAGCTATTCTAATAATAATATGCATGACCTTAGACTTTCCCTTTCACCACCATCATACCCATATATTATCACTGCTAGATACAAACAATATGATGTGCTTTCACCATTTTTATTCACATCCAAGGATTTGTGTGAACATTTTTATCAGTTCTGCACAAATTAACCCTCAACTTTCCATTCTCAACATTCTATTTTCTGGTAATCTATATTCTAATTATTAACTTCATGAGTTTACACTATCTGTTTAGTTCCTAATAATAGAACAATATACTATATGTGTATACAGTATTTGTCCTTTTGTATCTGGCTTTCTTCACTCAATATAATATCCTCCAGGTTCATTCATGTTATCATATGCTTCATAACTTCATTTCTTCTTATAACTGCATAATATTCCATCATACGTATACATCACAATTTATGTATCCATTCCTTTGTTGGTGGACACCTGGGTTGTTTTCATCTTTCGGTAATTGTGAATAATGCAACTATGAACAGTGGTGTGCAGATGTCTGTTTATGCCACTGCTCTCAGTTTTTCTGGGTATAGACCTAGTAGTGGTACTGCTGGGTCACATGGCAGATCTATGTTCAACTTCCTTAGGAACCACCAAACAGATTTCTACAGTGACCATACCGTTCTATATTCCCATTAACAGTGAATAAGCATTCCTATCTCTCTACACACTCTCTGATACTTGTGGTTTTCCATCTTTTTAATAGTGGCTATTCTAATAAATGTGAAATGATATTTCATTGTAGCTTTGATTTGCATTTCCTTAATTGCTAATGATATTGAGCATTTTTAAAATATATTTTTTCACCATTTGTATTTCTCCTTTGGACAAATGTCTAGTCAAGTTGTTTGCCCATTTTTTGAGGAGTTTGTCTTTTTGTTGTTAGTTGTAGCATCTCATTATATATATCATGGATATGAAACCCTTGTTGGATATGTGATTTCCAAATATTTCTCCAATTTACTTTGCCACCTTTTCACCCTTTTGATAAAGACCTTTGAGGTGTAGAAGTGTTTAATTTTGAGGAGGTCCCTTTTATCTATTTTTCTTTTGTTGCTTGTGCTTTGGGTGTAAGGTCTAAGAAAACACCACCTACCACACATTTTCAAATTTCCCCATTTCCAATGTACAATTGAGTTCCAGCTTCATTCCATTAGGCTCTAAGAAGATGCTTTGTACAATTTCAATCTTTTTATATTTATTGGGATCTACTTTGTTACCCAACATATAGTCTATCCTGGAGTAAGATCCATGATCACTTGAGAGGAATGTGTAACTCACTGATTTGAGATGCACCATTCTGTATATGTCTGTTAGGTTTAGCTCATTTATCATATTGTTCAAGTTCTCTGTTTCCTTGTTGATCTTCTGTCCAGTTGTTCTATCTAATACATGAGTGGTTAATGAAGTCTTCAACTATTATTGTAAGATGTCTCTTTCTCCCTTCAGTTTTTCCAGAATTTGCTTCATGTATTTTGTGGGCATCCTGGCTATGTGCATAGATATTTATGACTGTTACGTCTTCTTGGTGGATTGTGCCATATATATATATATAGTGGCCTTCTTCATCTCATAAATTTTTCATTTAAAGTCTACTTTATCCAATATTAGTATAGATACCCCTGCTCTTTTTTGGTTAGAGTTTGCATGGAATATTTTTTTCCAACCTTTCACTTTCAGTCTATTTATATCTCTGGATCTAAGGTGAGTCTCTTGTAAATAGTATATGGATGGCTTGTGTTTTTTTATCCATTCTATCAGTCTATATTTTATGACTGTGGAGCTTAATCCATTCATATTCAATATTACTGTAAATGCATTATTTACTTCCAACATTTTATTCTTTGTTTTTCATATGCCATGTCTTATTTTTGTCTGTCTTTTTACTCCTTTTGTTATCCTTTCTGCTATTCTTGCCTTCTACACTCTCCTCCAAGCCTCTTTTTCCTGTCTTTTGCTTTCAGGTTGTAAGTCTCCTTTTAATACTTTCCAGAAATGTGGGTTCTTTTAAATGAATTCTCTTAATTTATATTTATTTGTGACTATTTCAAATTCACTTTCATATTTGAAAGACAATTTTGTTGGATATAGCATTCTTGGCTGGCAATTTTTCTTTTTCTGTATCCTAATTATATCATACCACTGTCTTCTTGCATCCATGTTTTCTGGTAGGAAATTTTCACTAAGTCTTACTGGAAATCCCTTATATATGATGGTTTGCTTCTCCCCTGCTCTTCTCAGAATTTTCTCTTTTTCTTTGATATTTGACATTCTGAATAGTGTCTTGGAGTAGGTCTATTCAGATTTATTTTTAAAAGCGTAAGCTGTGCTTCTTGGACGTGTAAATTCATTTTTCATGAGAGTTGTGAAGTTTTCAGCCATTATTTCCTCAAATACTCTTCTGCCCCTTTTCCCTTCTCTTCTTCTGGAACTCCCATGCCATGTATGTTTTTACACTTTGTGCTGTCTTTCAACCTCCTGAGTCCCTGCTCAATTTTTTCCCATTCTTTTCTCTCTCTGTTCTCCCTCTTCAATTTCAGCTATTCTGTGTTCTGCATCACTTATTCTTTCTTCTATCATTTTTACTCTGCATTTTAATGACTCTAAGGTGTTTTTTTATCTTACCTATTTTGCCTTTCATTCCTATAAGCTCTGCCATTTTTCTATTCATGTTCTCAAATTCTTTATTTCTTTTCCCTGTGTCCTCTTGATGTCCTTTATCTCTTTAGCCATATTGTATTTCAACTCCTTGATTTGAGTTAGGAGATTTACATGAACCTCGATGATTAGTTGTCTCAAATCTTGTGTTACATCTGGGGCTTTGATATATTCCTGTGCTTGGGCCATATTTTCCATTTTCTTAGTATGGTTTGTAACTTTTTGCTGATGTCTAGGCATATGATTATGATGGTGAGTTTACTCTGATGCTTAATTTCTCTTTCTTGCTTAGGGATTTAGTGGTGGGAGGCTGTGTATTACTGCCATTCTTAGATTCCTGGTTCAAATTGTTCTAGTTCTTTAGCATTATCCCTCTTTAGTTGCTCAAATCTGAGCCATCTTCCCAGTAGTGGGTTGCAGTCCCATTTCCAAGGGCTTTGAGGAAGAAGGCTGTAAAGGCCTGAAAAAGCCTTTCTTATTTATTTTCTTTACATTTTTTTCATGCACTTCCTTTGTCCACCAGCAGATGGTGGACTTTGGCAGTTTTCTAAGTTTGAATCCAGTCAGAATGTTTTTGAAAGTTTTCCCTTGGAGATTCTTTTCCCTTGACCCTCTCTTTCCCGGGAGGTGTTCTGCCTTCCCCTGGTGCCTTATTCCCAAAAACATTTATCCAGGACACTTCTGTCTGTCCAGGGAGAAAAGTGAGTCTTGCATCTCTCTAATCCTCCATCTTCCCAGATGTTCTCCAGGGAGTAATTTAAGCCTTGTAATTTTGAATTATAAGAGACTTTTTGGAACAAACTTTATTTTTTACAGAATTTTTAAATTTACATTTACAGAAAAATTATACCAAATATATAGGGAATTCGCATATAAAACACCCACACCCTCACACATACAGTCTCTCCTATTATTAACATCTTAAATTATTGCAGTACATTTGTTACACTTGAACCAATGTAGAAGCATTGCTACTAACCATGGCTATAGTTTACATAATGTTTTTTCTTTTTTTTAATATTTTAAAAGATGCTTAGGTTACATAAATGTCACACAAAAATTACAGGGATTCCCATGTTCCCCACCTCCCACACCTCCCACAACCTCCCACATAAACATCTTTCATAGAGTGGCACATCACCTACAATGGACATGCACATCCTAGGGCCCTGCCACCAAGCACAGACCATAGTTCACACCATAGACCACACTCTCCCCAACATAGCTCTGCATGTTATATGCTGATGTAAAATGACCTATATCTGTCATTTTAATGTCACTCAGGAAAATTCCCAAATCCCAAAAAGGCCCCAGTACCACAACTGCTTTTCCCTCTCCCTGCCCTGATGTGGCCACTGGCTCCACATCAATGCTGCAACCTCCTCCATCACTCAAACCACAACATGTCCACAACAGAACATCAGCAAGTCCACTCCAGTCCATAGCTTTTCCCCCAGTCCTGAGGAGTCTGGAATGACGATGTCCACTCCACCTCCAAGTGAGAGGGGGACCACATCCCAAGTATAAGATGGTTGGGATTATCCTGCCTCCAGCTGCAGACTCCTTCCATTCCCCAGGATGGCCGCTGTCCATCATCACCTCCACACCAGGTGACCTGGGTGAGTCCACTGAGCTGCAAAGCAGGAATTGCAGCTCCACTGAGATTCCATGCACAGCTGGCACATGGGCAGGCCAAAGGCCCCAGTCTCTGGAACTACACCTACAAACTCCAGCACCACATATAGGTTTGAAGAGAAGGGACTGATGGACCATGTGCAAGGAGGACCCACTTGAGCCCAACTCTGTCACTCTTAGAAGCACAGACTCCAAAGTATAGCCCACTGATAAGGTATCAATTTCCAGAGACTTCCCCCCTTATATAGGACATGGGTGTCTCCAGAGCCCCCAAGAATCCCCCTGCTTGGGGTGATATCCACTCTGGTGTTCCATGAGACCCTACTGAGGTGCACGCAAGCACCACTTCTGGGATGATCTCCCAACTCTCCCTGAAGTCTCCCAGCCACACGAACCCACTCATCCCCACCTTCTCCCCCCTTCATTCAAGGTCTCCCTCCAGTCACATTGCCAGTCAGCACTTGGTATTACTCCCTCATTGCCAGAGAAGCCCATCCCTGGGAGTCACATCCCACACTGGGGGGAAGGCAATGCACCCACATGTTGAGTCCAGCCTAGAGAGAGGTCACACCCAAGCAACAAGGAGGCTCCCAGGTGGCAACACTCAGGCACCCCACAACAGTAGGCCAAATTTCAACTATGAGAGCAAAGAATCATAAGGCTAGTCATCAATAACAAGAACCCACTAGTGGACCATCCTCCTCCACCAGACACTGCCCCTGCACTCGGGGGACCACTGCTGCTCCCCTGGAGAATGTGGTGGAGCTCCCCAAGCTGGGAAATCAGTACTCTCTCATTTATTTAAGGAAACTCAGGGGGAAAAAAAAAAAAGAGAGAAGGAAAAAAAACCAAATAATCAAACAAAAAACAAAACAAAATAAAATATAATTAGTGGATTGGGACATTCAAAAAATGGGCAAAAAAGCAAAGGAAATACCTTTAATATATATATATATATATATTCATTTTTATTTCCTTTCTCTCTTCTTTTTTCCCTTTTTTCCTTCCCTTTATCACTGTGTTATCAGATGTCTGGTGTGCCATGACACCTTCCTCCTCTCAATCCCCATTGTCTCCCAATTTTTCATTTAATTTTCAAAGAAGTTTTAGGTCACAGCAAAGTCACACACGGAGTGCCGGAGACTCCCAGATACCAAACCACCCCCCCTTCTCCACCCCATATTAGCCATATTAGCCATTTGTGTTTCTTCCTTGGAGAAGTGTCTTTTCAGGTCACTTGCCCATTTTTAAAAATTGATTGTTTGTCTTTTTATTTTTGAGGTTTAGGATTTCTTTATATATGCAGGATATTAAGCTATTATCAGATATATGGTTGCAAAATATTTTCTCCCATTGGGTAGGCTGCCTTTTTATTTATTTTTTGATAAAATCCTTTGAGGTGCAGAAGGTTTTAATTTTAAGGAGATCTCATTTATCTATTTTTTTCTTTTGCTGCTCGTGCTGTGGTGTGAAGTTCATGAAACCATTTCTTATTACAAGGTCCTGTAGATGCTTCTGTACATTATCTTCCAAGGTCTTTATGGTTCTGGCTCTTCTATTTAGATCTTTGTTCAAACTCGAGTTGATTTTTGTATAAGGTGTGAAATGGTGTTCCTCTCCCATTCTTTTGGATATGGATATATAGTTCTCCAAGCACCATTTGTTGAAGAGGTCCTTCTCTCCCAAACTAGTGGGCTTGGTGACCTTGTGGAATATCAGATGACTGTATATGTGAGGATCTATATCAGAACACTCAATCCAGTTCCATTTGTAAGTATGTCTATCCTTGTGCCAATACCATGCAGTTTTGAGCACTGTAGCTTTGTAGTATGTTTTAAAGTCAGGTAGTGTGATACCTACATTTTTATTTTTATTTTTCAATATGTTTTTGGTGATTCAGGGCCTATTACCTTTCCAAATATATTTTGTAGTTAGTTTTTCCAGTTCCTTAAAAAATACAGTGTTGATTTTTATTGGAATTACATTAAATCTGTAGATTAGTTTGGGTAAGATAGATATCTTGATGATGCTTAGTCTTCCTATCCATAAACAGGGAATATTCCTCCATTTATTTAAGTGTTCTTTGGTTTCCTTTAACCGTGTTGTGTAGTTTTCTGTATATAAGTTCTTTGCATCTTTTGTTAAATTTATTCCTAGGTATTTGATTCCTTTAGTTACTATTGTAAATGGTATTTTTTTTTTCTTGATTGCTCATTATTGGTGTACAGTCATGCTACTGATTTTTGAACATTGATCTTATAGCCTGTGACGTTACTGAACTCCTTTATAAGTTCTAGAAGCTTTGTTGTAGATTTCTCAGAGCTTTCAACGTCTAGGATCATGTCATCTGCAAATAATGATATTTTTACTTCTTCTTTTCCAATTTGGATGCCTTTTATATCTTTTTCTTGCCTCAGTGCTTGAGCAAGTACTTCCAATACAATGTTAAATAAGAGTGGTGATAGTGGGTATCTTTGTCTTGTTCCCGATCTCAGAGGGAAGGCTTTTAGCATTTCACCATTGAAGATGATGTTAGCTTTGGGTTTTTCATATATACCCTTTATCATATTCAGAAAATTTCCTTCTATTCCTATCTTTTGCAGTGTTTTGTTTTTTTGTTTTTTGTTTTTTTTCAGGAAAGAGTGCTGTATTTTGTCAAATGTTTTTCTGCATCTATAGAGATGATCATGTGATTTTTTTCTTTCAATCTGTTTGTGTGGTGTATTACATTGATTGATTTTCTTATATTGATCCATCCTTGCATACCCGGGATAAAACCCACTTGGTCATGGTGTATAATTATTTTGATATGTTGTTGAATGCAATTAGCAAGTGTTTTGTTGAGGATTTTAGCAGCTAAGTTCATTAGAGAAATTGGTTGTAATATTCCTTTCTTGTGATATCTTTGTTTGGCTTTGGTATTAGGGTAATGTTGGCATCATAGAATGAGTTAGGCAATATTCCTGCTACTTCTATTTTTTGGAAGAGCTTAAGCAGGATTGGTGTTAGCTCTTTCCAGAATGTTTGGTAGAATTCACTTGTGAAGGCATCTGTTCCTGGGCTCTTCTTAGTTGGGAGGTTTTTTATGCCTGAGTCTACTCTCTACTTGTAATTGGACTGTTGAATGCATCAATTTCTACTTTCGTCAATGTAAGGTGTTTGTGAGTTTTTAGAAATCCATCCATTTCCTCTAAATTATCATTCTTGTTGGCATATAATTTTTTGAAGTATCCTCTTATGATATTCTTTATTTCTGTGGGTCAGTAGTGATATCCCCTAGCTCATTCTTTATTTTGTGTATTTGCATCTGTTATCTGTTTTTCTTTGTTAGTCTGGCTAAGAGTTTGTCAATTTTATTGATTTTCTCAAAGAACCAGCTTTTGCTTTTGTTTATTTTTTCTAGTGCTTTCTTATTCTCTATATCATTTAGTTCTACTCTAATCTTTGTAATTTCCTTCTTTCTACTTCATTAGGTTTATTTTGTTGTTATTTTTCCAATTCCTCCAAGTGTGCAGTTAGGTGTTCAATTTTAGCTCTTTCTTCTTTTTTGATATATATATTTATGGCTATGAGCTTCACTCTCAGGACAGCTTTGGCTGCATCTTATAGGTTTTGATACGTTGGGTTGTGATTTTCATTACTTTCAAGGTAGTTACGGATTTCTTTTGAGATTTCCTCCTTGACCCACTGTTTGTCTAAGAGTGTGTGGTTTAACTGCCATATCCTTGTGCCTAACCTGTTTCTCTGGCCCTTACTGATTTTCAATTTCATTCCATTGTGGTCAGAGAAGTTACTTTGTATAATCTCAATCTTACTGAATTCATTGAGAGTTGTTCTGTGGCCTACCATGTGGTCTATCTTGGAGTATGATCCATGTGCACTCGAGAAGAATGTAAATCCTGCTGTATTTGGGTGTAGTGTTCTGTATAGGTCTTTTAAGTCCAGGTCCTCTAATGTATTATTCAGAGTCTTTGTTTCTTTATAGATTCTCTGTTTAGATTTTCTGTCTAATGGTGATAATGGTGTTTTAAAATCTCCCACTATAATTGTAGAGGAAGTTATTTCTCCACTTAGTTTTTCCAGAGTTTGCCTCATGTATTTTCAGGCACCCTGATTAGGTGCATAAATGTTTGTGACTGTTCTCTCTTCTTAAGAGATTACCTTTTTGCTGATATATACTGTCCATCTTTGTCTCTTACAATAGTTTTGCATTTAAAGTCTATTTTGTCTGATATTATGATCGCTACTCCTGCCCTTTTTTAACTATTGTTTGCTTGTAAAATTGTTTTCCAGCCATTCACTTTCAGCCTCCTTGAATCCCTGGATCAAAAGTGGGTTTCTGGTACACAGCATATAGATTGATCATATTTTCGTATCCATTCTGCCAATCTGTATCTCTTGACTGGTGAATTTAATCCATTAACACTCAGTGTTATTATGTGCAATGAATTTCTTACTTCAGCCATATTTTTGGGGGTTAATGTACGTCATTAATTGTTTTTATTTCCTTTTTTTTTTTTTTGTCTTTTTAGTTGTGTTTACACTCTCCTCCAACTCTCTCTCTCCTTTTTTTCCTTTCAACTTGTAGAACATCCTTTAGTATTTCTTGAAGTGCAGGTTTCTTATTCACATACTCTCTTAATTTCTGTTTATCTGTGAATATTTTGAACTCTCCATCATTTTTGAGTGCCAGTTTTGCTGGATAGAGATCTCATGGCTGGAAGTTTTATTCTTTTAGTACTTTTACCATGTCATACCACTGTCTTCTTTCCTCCATGGTTTCAGATGAGAAATCAGCACTTAATCTTATTGTGCTTCCCTTTTATGTGATGGTTCTCTTTTCTCTTGCTGCCTTGAGTATTTTCTCTTTGTCTTGAGCATTGGACATTTTGACAAGTATATGTCTTGGAGTTGGCCTGTTGGGATTTATACTGTTTGGGGTGTGTTGTGCTTCCTGGACATGTATATCCATCTCTCTCAATAGCATTGGGAAGTTTTCAGCTATTATTTCCTTCAACACTCCTTCTGGTCCATTCCCTTCTCTTCTTCTGTGATGCCTATAATGCATCTGTTTATGCATTTTGTGTTGTCGGTTAAATGCCTGGATCCCTGCTGGAGTTTTTCTATCTTTATTTTTTTTTTATGGGTAAAAATCAAAATTCTCACAATACATACAAACATTTGCAAAATGATATATAAATATATATGCATATATGTGTATTTGCTTACAAAAATGTTATTTATATATATATACACATATATTTTAAGAGGTGCTTAGATTACTCAAAATATTACACAGAACCCACTGGGATTCCCATGTTCCCCACCTCCCATACCTCCCACCACATCCCACACAAACATCTCCCACAGTGTGGCCCACCACCCTCAATGAACTTACACATCCTGGAGCCTTGCCACCAACCATAGACCACAGTTCACACTGTAGACCACACTCTCTTCCACTCAGTTCTGAGTGGTGTGTGCTGATTGAAAATAGCCTACATCCATTGCCACAACAGTACTCAGGACAACCTATCTTTTTATCTATCTGTTCTACTATCCATTTGATTTCAGATGTATTGTCTTCCACAACACTAATTCTTTCTTCTACCTGTTCAGATCTGTTCTTATGTGGATCCAGCATCTTTTTGATTTCTTGGATAGTGCCATTGATCACCATCATATCTGTTATCTTTTTATGTATGTTTACAATTTCTTCAGTATGTTCTCCCTGTGTCTTCTTAATATCCTTAATCTCTTCCTTCACTTCAATAAGTTTGTCCATGATATTTGATTGGAAAGCTTTGATTAGTTGTTCAGTGTTCTGCATCTCTTCCTGGTTTTTAGTTTGTTCATTGGACTGGTACATGTCTTCCTGTTTCTCAGTGTGGTTTGTAATTTTTTGTTGCCCTCTAGTCATCATTTTTATCTTGATGGGTTTATTCAGTTGATTAGCTTCTCTCTCTGCTTGAGAGTTTTATTTAGCTGGTGGTTCTGTGTGTGTGTTTAGTTTTCTCTTTGACACTTTGTTCTTATTTTATTTCCTTGCTTCTTTCTATGTTCCAATGAAGGCAAAAGATCAGGGTCAGAGAAATCAAAGATGTGAGAAAGGAAGAAGGATAATAGTAATATTGATAAAAGTTAAAAGGGGGGCCATATAAGACTTAGTACAATGAATATTTAACTCGTGTAGGCAGTTTATAGTAATAGGGAAAAAGTGGAGTACCTACAATGGACTGAGAAACTAAATAGAGGAAAATATATAATGATTTATAAGGCCAGAATAATGAGGAGAGAGAGAAAGAGTAAAGAAAGGGCTGAAAGGAAAAAGTTAATAATAAAATTAAAAGAAGAAAACAGAATAAATAGAATAGAAATCGACACCCTTAAGTTGTGGGCTAATGAAAAATGGTGGTATGTAAGAACCCCAACAGAAAGCAGAAGGCAGAAAGATGAAGAAAGGAAAATAGATAGTGTTGGGAGACAAAATCAATATAGACAGAGAATGGGAAATAATGGAACAAGAAGCACAGCAAAGAAGAGACAAGCTAGCAGCACCTAATTTGAAAAAATAAAGAAAATAAAAAAGAAGTGGGTAGGAAAGAAGAAAGATAAAGAAGAGACAACAAATAAACAAAGAAAAACCAAAGAACAACAGAAGCAAGCAAACAAAGCTAAGGAAGAACAGTGTTCCTTCTTGACCCTTGTGGAACCACTCAGCCTGCTTGTGTTCATCAATCAATTGCCCTGCAAGGTTCTATTGGCAGGTTTTGAAGCAGATTTTAGCAATTAAACTAAGTTTTAAATTTTTCTTTTTTTTATTTTTTAAAGTGACTGTCTTCTTTTTTTTTGGCAAAATAAGGGACCAAAACGAAGGCCTCTTCTAGACTATCTCCTTCACCAAGGGGACCCTAAATAAGCTTGTGGAAACTAATCAAGCACTTCCCACTTCCTGGCCTCCCCAGGGGAGCTGAAGCAATGATGCTTGTCAGTGCAGAATGTTAAAACTGGCTGACTCCACACCCTCTGGAGCCAAGCTCCAGTAACACCAGCTGTTAGGTAAATCAGTCTTCCTCAGCTGAATCACCTCTCCCCTCAGCCTGGTGCTGCTTTGGTCCAGCTTATCTGCTCCCCAAAGCTATAAGTGGGTCCAGGCAGCCAAATCCATTGAAAGGAAACCCCTCTCCACCTTCTGTCAGAACCCTCCCACTCTTGGATTATGCTCCCTCTCACCAGCTTGCCAGGGGGAGTTGGGGTGTATCCCTGGGCAGCTAGGTAAATCAACCTTCATCAGCAGATTCACCACTCCCCTCAGGCTGGCGCTGCTTCAAGCTAGCTATTTTGTTCCCCAAAGCTGCAAGGGGTTCCAGGCAGCCAAATCCACAGAAAGGAAATCCCTCTCGACCCTCCGCCAGAACCCTCCCACTCTCAGAGAAAGTTCCCTCTCATTGGGTTGCCAGTGGAAGTTGTGGCTCATACCAGCCTTTTTCCCTGGGGGTGGGGCTCAGCCATCTGCATTGACTACCACAGGAAGGGGAAAACTTATGAATCTTTCCTGACCAATTCACCTTGCCATCCAGCTCCCTCCAGATCAAGTTTCCCAAGGTTCTCATTCCATGCACCCCCAGCAGAGACCCCTCAGGCAGGATCCTGTCCCCAATAAGCCATCCCCCAAGAGTTAGTTAGTGAGTGCCCTCTTAAACTGATGCCATCTTTCTCTACATAATGTTTTACACTATGTGCTTTACAGTTCCATAGACCTTTACAAATGCATGCTGTCATGTGTCCATCATTACAGTATCATACAGAAAAACATCACAAACACAAATATGTCCTGCTTACCACCCATTCATCCCTCCACTTCCCTACCGAACCCCTGCTAACCAGTTTTTTATATCAATATTACATGTTCTTCCATTAACATTTGATAATAACTACAATAACAAAAAAACCTTGGGTCTGCAGTTACACTCCTCGTTTATGTTTGTTTACTCTTCAATCTTGAGGGAATTGGGAATGTCCATTCCGATTGCTTGAGGCTGAGAGGGGACTTAGATATCATGGGGAAGCTGGAAGGAATTATTTTCTTGTAGTTGTAAACACTCTTTTTTTGCAATGGGAGTTGTCCATCATCATCATTTTTGTGGTTGTCCAGGCAAGCCAGAAGAATTGGAAAGTAGGAGTTGACCACTACTCTGCTGGGATTCAAGGCTCAACTGGCATATGAACAATCCAAAAGATTTAAGCTCTGAGAGATATATTTAATGGATATATTGGGAATTATAGGTTCAAATAAAAGGAGTAGAAGAATCATAATTAGGGGAATTATAAATGAGTATAACTATGTTATATTGGGAAAATACATTTAATATATTCCCAAATAATGTCCACTAAAGGGATGTTGATTTAATGAGGCTGTGTGCCTTTCCTCTGGTGTCCAGACATCCTGAGTGTCCTCAGGAGCACTCTTGTTTAAGGTTTTGATTACTGTGGCTATTAGTGAAATCTGTCTTGACCTGCACAAGTATAACCTCTGCAATGACTTCACGACTCACTTTGGAATCTCTTAGCCATAAAAACTCTTTTTTATTTAATATTTCCCTTTTAGTCCAATGTTTTTTTCCATATGTATCATTGGTTAGTGCTTGGTAATAATCCCTCAGTGCCAGGGAGATTCCCCTCTGGGGATCATGTACCATATTGGGGGTATGGTAGTGTGTTTATTTGTTGAGTTTGATTAAGACAAAGAGGTCATATTTGTGTAACAAGGAGGATTTCAGGAAGTAACCCTTAGGCACTAATTATAATTAGGTTAAGTTTCATTTTCACAGGAATAAGGTTCATAAATTCAAACCTTAATATTGAGGGCTTGGCATATATGACCTTTTATTTTTTGAAGTGTGTCTTATATATTCCAGAGATTTTTGCCACTTTTTGAGAAATTAACAGGGCTTCCCCAGGATGGAAGTGTAATATTTTGTTAGCTACTTTATGGGCCTCTATCTATGGAGAAAACATAGCTATGACAACACAAACCCATTCATATCCCATAGAATTATGTTTTATGTGGATTTTCCCCATATATCATCCCACTAACAGCAACCTGTAGTAGTGACATTCCTTTGTTATAGATCCTGAAAGAAAATCCTTATATTTGTATTCTTAACTACAATCCTTGACTACCCCAGAATTTACTGTATTATACAGTAGCCCATTTTGTCCTCTAGCTTTCCTTTTAGCCTCATGGGTGGGTCAAACTTCCCCTTTCAACCACATTCATATTAACATTTCAGCGCTGTTAATTACAATCATGTTGCTCTGCCACCATAACCTCTATCCATTTCCGAACTTTATGGTCAACCTCATTCTGCCCAGATTATGCATCAGCTCATCAATCTCTACTGCCCTCCTTTCTTCTGGTAACCTATCTTCCAGACTTTACCTCCATGTGTCTGCTCACTAATCTTTGTTCATAGTAAGATCATGCAATATTTGTCCTTTTGAGTCCAGCTTATTTCATTCAACATAAGGCCCTTGAGGTTCATCCATGTTGTCACATGTGTCAAAACTTCATTCCTTCTTACAGCTGAATAATATTCCATCTTGTATATGTACCACATTTTGTTTATCCATTCATCTGTTGATGGACACCAGGCTTGCTTCCATCTTTTGGCAATTGTGAGTATTGTTGATATGAATATTGGAGTGCATATATCTGTATCCCTGCTTTAAATTCTTCTGTGTATATATCTAGTAATGGGATTGCCAGAACAACTGGTAATTCTATACTTATCTTCCCTAGGAACCACCAAAATGTTTTCCACAGTTGCTGCACAATTCTACATTCCCACCAGTAGTGAATGAATGTCCTTATTTCTCCACATCCTCTCTAAAAAACTTGTAGCTTGATTTTTTAAAAAAATACCAGCTAGTCTGGTAGATGTAAATGATATTGTAGTTTTGATTTGCATTTCCCTAATAACCAGTGAAGTTGAGCATCTTTTCATGTGCTTTTCCATGTGCATCCATGTTTCCTCTTTGGAAAATTTTCTGATTAAGTCTCTTGCTCATTTTAAACTGAGATTTTTTGCCTTTTCATATTGAGTTGTAGAGTTTCTTTATATATCCTGAATACTGACCCTTACTGGATATGTATTTCCCAAATATTTTCTCCCATTGAGTAACTTGCCTTTTCACTTTCTTGAAAGACTCCTTTGAAACACAAAAGTTTTTAATTTTGAGGAGCTCCCATTTATATACTTTTTCTTTCATTGCTTAAACCTTGGTTTTAAGGTTCACAAAACTATTTCCTACCACAAGGTTATGGAGATGTTTCCTACATTATCTTCTTGGTGCTTTATGTCCTTGGCTGTTATATTTAGGTATTTGATCCAACTTGAGTTAACATTTGTATAGGGTGTGAGATAAGGTTCCTCTTTCATTCTTTTGTATATGGATATCCAATTCTGCCAACACCATTTATTAAAGAGATTATTCTTTGTCTCAGATGAGTGTAGTTGGCAGCCTTGTTGAATATCAGTTGGCCACAGATGTGTGGGTCTATTTCTGATCTCTCTATTTGGTTCCATTGATCAATATTTCTATCCTTGTGTCAATATCATGTGGTTTTTTACCCCTGTAGCTTTGTAGAATGTTGTTTTATAAAAGATATATTTATTCCTCTCCCACCTCATTGTTTGCACTTGCTGTCTGATCTCAGTGTCTGTTTGTTCTGTGCTTTCTGTGTCTGCTGGTCTTCTTTAGGGGGCAATGGGAACCAAACTGGGGACCTCCCATATGGGAAGGAGACACCCAATCACTTGAGCCACATCTGCTCACTGTTTGTTGTGTCTCTCACTGTGTCTCCTTGTTGTGTCTCCTTATTGCATTATCTTGCTGCATCATGTCATTGTGTCAGCTTGCTGCTCCAACCCATCATACCAGGCCATCATGTCAGTTTGCTGTCTTGCTTGTCTTTTTAGGAGGCCCTGAGAACTGAACCTGGGACCTCTGGTGTGGGAGGCAGGCACCTAACAGCTTGAGCTCCATCTGCTTTCACTGTAGAATGTTTTAAAGTCTAGTAGTGTGAGTCTTCCAACTTCATTTATCTTTTTTAAGATGTTTTTGTCTATTTGGGGACCTCTACCCTTTCAAAAAATTTTGATAATTGACTTTACTATTTCTGTAAAAATGCTGTTGGGGTTTTTATTGGGATTGTATGCAATTTGTAAATCAATTTAAGTAGAATTGGCATCTTAATGATGTTTAGTCTTTCAATCAATGAACATAGAATATATTTCCATTTATTGAGATCTATGATATTTTTGTTTGTTCATTTGACTGGGCAATATCTTCCTGTTTCTTAATATGGATTGCAGTTTTTTTGCTATTGTCTAGACATCTCTTTATCTTGATGGGTTTATTCTGTTGGTCAGTTTCTCTTTCTTGCTTAGGTTTTTCTTTTTGTCTGGCTTTATGTTAAGTTTCTTGGATAAGATCTGGGACAGAGAAAAGCCCTCAGGTAAAAACAAAAAAAAATCCAAATAAAGCATGGAATTTAGTTAAAAATGATATCTCAATATTGGTTTATCAATTGTGATGAATATAACATAATAATTTAAGATATTAATAATAAGGGATGCTGGGTGTGTGACATGTGGGAATTCTTTGTACTATCTTTGCAACTTTTCTGTAAATATAAAATGTTAAAATAAAAATTTATTTGAATACAAAAATTAAGTTCAATATATGGATACAGGAATAGATTCATAGATTGTCATGTAATAAAACAAGTATAGTAAAATGTTACTGGTAATATTTAAGTGGTGGCTATACAAGTATTCAATGTAAAGATCCTTGAACTTTGATGTATTTGAAAATGTTCATTACAAAATGACAAATTATGTTAAGGTAATTTAAAATATTAGCCTTAGAACTCTTTTCTTTGTTACACAGCATTTTTTTTTTTCTCTTTATTATTTACTGGCATGATTACATATACAAACTTCAAAAAATAACTATTTATTACTGATATTTCTTCTGACCATTGTACTATTTCATGTCATAACATTATTATAACTGAAAATAATTTTATCATAAAGAAATATGGTTCAAAGTTATTTCCCCTGAATATCAAGTCATGAGATATGTCACTACGGTGTACAACCTAATGTGTATGACCCATACTGTCCTGAGCTGAATTCTCATTCTGGGGGAAAGACTATAATGAAGGAAGAGTCAAGGCCATGCATGTGGTCTCACTGTACTCTGCAGCAGGCATCTGCAAGGACATTGGAAACTGTTGCTCTGGCAGCAGTCAGAACCCCAGGAAGCTAGAACAGGAAGGGGGAAGGGGTGATGTGCCCGGTATCTGGGTGAAGAGCCCTAAAACATGATATTATAACTGATATCATGATTCTAAATTTGTCTCTCTTCTTAGGTAGTCAGGAACATTGGGCTAAAGGTTCAGAAGTACCTTTATATAGTCTATTCAAATTGTTTGAAAACAAATATAAACAGCATTATTTTGTTGCCATTTATAAATCATTTTAACAACTCCTTCTCTTCTCCCTAATTTGAATTATAATGAATGAGATTCATGACAGATGACTACTTGAGCCTCCCTATTCATTTGTTTTAATTTTGGGCTCGAATTTCTTGATTTTGTGGAAATGCACAGGGATACTTAACTTCTCCATTTTCTCAGGGGTTTCAGTTCCACATTGGAGTCATTGCATGTGGAAATGAAACTCCACTGTTTTAGACCCCCATCTCTTCAATGAGGATTTTAGAGGACTGATGGAGGAGTTGACTAGCCAATGCCAACAACTTCAAATGGTCTACTGGCTAGAATGACCCAAGTGTCAGGGCTGCTCTCCTTGCCCTCTGCAGAGCCCCAGTCAAAACTTAAAGTGTTGAAGCAGTGTTCCTGAGTGTGGAAATTGCTGCCTCCAAAATTAAAAGAGTCCTACCAGGCATTGTGCTTTCTTGTTAATAGTGGGTGCCATGAAATGTGGTAATTTGTCCTCTGTTTAAGAGGGGGATGTTTAAGTATAGCTACTCCTGAAACAATTTCACTGATCACATTATTTAACTCCCAACATTTGTAGCACTAAGACCTCCAAGGAACTTCTTGCTCAGTCTAACATAATATCATTATCCTACAGTGAGCATTTTGATGAGGTTCTTTCTCCAAGATTCCAAGAGCTATCTTAACATTATGATAGCATTATTTCTGTGTCCGTGCCAGGGTTTACTCCTGTATCATGGAAGAAACTTTCTCATGAATAAATTCTTCCTTATCCAACTTAAACTCTCTGATTATTCACACTCAAGATCCATTCCCAAACTTACTCTTTTGTCTAATGCTGATATATGTTGGCTAGGTCCTGCAGCCCCTTTAAGGAATACTCCCTTTCTTCCCTTAGAAGGCCAATTTGTATATGTTGTGACTTAAACCCAATTATTAGTCAAAGAAGGGAGGGGGTTAAGATCCTGCAGGGGAAGGGGTGATATCATGCAAGATAAAAATTTCTGCATTGAGATAACATTGGAGCAAATCTTCATGACCTATGATTCCATAATATATTCTCAGATATGACACCAAAAGCACAAGCAACAAAAATAGCAATAGATTGTTTTGATTTCATCAACATTAAAAACTTTTGTACATCAAAGGATATTATCTAGAAAGTGAAAAGTTAAATTACAGAATGGGTGAAAATGGTTGAAAACCATATTAGTTAAGGGCTTAGTATCCAGAATTTATAAAGATCTTTTACAATACAACAACAAAAAAACAACCCAACTAAAAACTAGGTGAATAATTGAATGGATATTTTCCAAAGAAGATATACAAATGGACAAAAAGCTTATGAAAAGATGTTCAATATCATTGGCTGTTAGGGTAATGCAAATCAAAACCATGATGTGATGCCACTTAACACCAACCAGGATGGTTATTATTTAAGAAAACAAGAAAGGAAAATAGCAGGTGTTCAATAGAGAGGATGTGGAGAAATTGGACTCTAGTGCATTGTTAGTGAGAATGTTAAAATGGTGCATCACTGGAAAGTAGCGATACAATTCCTCAAAAAAATTAAATAAAGAATTACCATATGATACAGCCATCTTACTTCCAGGAACATAACAAAAGATATGAAAAACAGGGTCTAAAACAGACACTTGTACTCCAATGTTTATAACAGCATTATTCACAATAGCAAAAATGTGGAAATAACCAAGGGTACATCAACAAATGAATGAATAAATAAAATGTGGTAGAAACACACAACAGAATATTATTTGACCATAAAAAAGAAAGAAGTTCTGAGATATCCTGAACCATGGAAAATGTTAAAAATAGTATGCTTAATGAAATAAGCAAGATATAAAAGGAAAAATATTGCATGATGTTACTCATTAGAAATGCCTAGCAATACCAAATCCAGACAGAAAATAAGTTAGAGGTTATCAGAGGGTGGGAGGAGGAGAAAGAAAGAGTATAGATTTGGTGGCTATAGAGTGTATGTAAATAAAATTAATAAAAATTTTGGATTAGAGAAAGTGTTAGGGTTAAAAATCAATGTTCAGTTTAATGTTAGCACTTGGATTAGGTGCAGATTATAGTTAGGTTTAGGGACTGTGTAAGTGTTGGGGTAAATCTTAAATTTAGAGTTAAGCTTAAGGTGTCATTAGAGTTAGATTTAAAGATAGGTTTAGAGTTTATTGTAGACATTTGATTATGGAAATAGTGTGTTGGCATTAAGTTTCAATTTAGGGGTAGTGCTAGCTTTGCTTATGGTTAGGATTATGATAAGGTTTTGTTAGGGTTAAGTTTAAGCTGAAGTTTATGTTTTTGTTAGGGTTATGGTTATATTTAAGATTCTGCTTAAGAATCTTGGGCTTAGGTTTGGATTCATTTTAAGTTTAGGGCTAAGACTAGAATTAGGAGGTGGATAAGGGCTATACTTTGGTTTAGGGTTAATATGGTTAGGGTAAGGGTTAGTATTAGGTGGGGCTGTATGTTAGGAAAAGGGTTAAAGTTATGTTTGGTATTAGTATTGATGTTGATTAGGTTTAGGGTGAGAATTATGCTTATAATTAGAGTTAAGTTTTGGGTTAGGTTTAACAATAAGATTATTCTTAGGGTTACAGGTAATGTTAAGGTCAGAATTTGTTATATCATTCAGGTTTGGTTATGGTTAGGTTCATATTAGAGTTAGGATTTGGGAAAGTATATGGTAGGGGTTAAGTATAAGGTTAAGGACAATATTATTGTTTGATTAGAGTAAGGTTAAGATAAAAATAAATTGGGCATTTGCTTCAAAGGAAAGGGATGCTAACATTTTTTCCTTCTTTATGTTTTTTATTTTTTTTACTTTTAAATTTTTAAACTTTTTAAAATTGAAGTTTATCATACATACATGAACATCCATAAACAATAAGTGCATAGTAAAACTTGTGGACTTACAAAACAAACATTCATGTCATCATACAGCACTCCCATACATCACCCTATCATTGACACCTTGCACTGTTGTGAAACAGTTGTCACAAACTATGAAAGAGCATCATCAAAACATTACTACTAACTACAGCCAATGTCTTAAATTTGGTATATTTCTCCACTAAACCACCTGGTTATTGACACCCTGTATTAGTATTATATACTTGTTATTGTTCATAAGAAAATGTTCTCATATTTATTCTGTTAACAACAGTCCATCTTCCACCACAGGATTCACTGTGTTATATACTCCCATGCTTTGTACAATTCATTCTAAGTGCACACTCAGTGGCTTTCATATTCATCACGGAGTTGTGCTCTCATCACTTCAGTCAATTTTAGAATATTTTCATTGCTTAAAAGGAAAAAATCCCATACCCGCTTATATACCTCTAATTTTGTCCCTTAGAATTGATATAATATCTTCTTTTCCTTGCTTCGGAAATTTATAATATTACTGTTTATTATAATCCATTTATTATATTTGCTGTAATTTTCCCATGTACTACCATAATTCTTAACACTTTGTAAAAGAAGAACATTCTGATACTATTAACTACAGTCTTCAACTACCACAAAAATCACTCTGTTATGCAGTCCCTAGATTATTCTCTAGCTTCCTTTCAATTGAAATATTACATCCACAGACTATCACTTTCAGGAACAATTACATTTATAAATTAGCAGTGTTAGTTATAGTCACTATAATTTATTACTGTCAACTCTATTCATTTCCACACATTTACATTAAACTCTGTTAAAAATTCTACATACATTAAGCATTAGCTCCCATTCTCAACCCACAATCTATGTACTAGTAACCTATACTCAAGAGTTTACCTCCATAAGTTTACTCATCATTTTACTTCATATTATTGAGACAATACACTATTTGACCTTTTGTGCCTGGCTTATTTCACTCAGCATAATGTCCTCAAGGTTCAGTCATGTTGTCATATGCATCCCAATTTCATTTTTTCTTACACCTGAATAGTATTCCATTGTATGAATATACCACATTTTGTTTATCCACTCATCAGTTGATGGACACTTGGGTTGTTTCCATATTTTGCAACTGTGAATAATGTTGCTATAAACATCAGTGTGCAAATGTCAGTTCATGCCCTTGCTTTCAGTTCTTCTGAATATATTCCTAGTAACAGGATTGCTGGATCATATGGCAGTTCTATATTTAGTCTCCTGAGAAAGCTCAAATCTGTCTTCTACAAAGGCTCACCATTCTACATTCCCACTAACAGTGAAGGAGTGTTCCTATTTATCCACATCCTTTCCAGCACTTATAGTTTTCTCCTTTAGTAATAATAGCCATTCTATAAGGTGTGAAATGATATCTCAATGTAGTTTTGATCTGCACTCCCCTAATAGCTAATGATGTTGAACATTTCTTTCATGTACTTTTTGGCCATTTCTATTTCCCTTTTGGAGAAATGTCTAGTCAAGTCTTTTGCCCTTTTTTTAATGGGTTTTTTTTTGTCCTTTTATTGTTGTGTTGTAGTATCTTTTTATATAACATGGATATCAAACTCTTATTGGATATGTGGTTTCCAAATATTTTCTCCCTTTGAGTAGGTTGCCTTTCCATCTTCTTGACAAAGTCCTTTGATGCACAAAAGTGTTTGAGTAGGCCCCATTTATTTAGTTTTTCTTTTGTTGTTCATGCTTTGGATAGAGGTTTAAGAAACCATCACTTACTACAGAGTTTGAATGACTCATCCCTGTACTAGAAGAGAAATAAGAGAATCATGAAGTGAAGCAGTGTGGGACTTCTGATAGGCACCAGGGCTTGAGGGGCACAGGTCCCCCTTACCTGTGGAGAATACAAGCTCTTGAAGGCCTGGTGGTAAGAAGGAGGAGGTGACAAATGACTGAAGTGATCATTATTTCTTTGTGTACAATTCATTTCTTACTTAACATTTTATTGTCATAAAAAAAATTATTGGCTTTATCTGAGTGTAAAACATTTCAGCCATGGTCAAAAAGGAAAAATACGCTGGAGAGGATATTATTCAGACTCTTTAGTTGAAGATTATAGGAAGACATCTAGAATTGCTTTACCCAAAATACAGATTTCAGGTTGTGATATTGGGGATCTACAGAAGTTAAGCCCTGTAAGAGCCAGGCTGCCTGAGACCTTGCATCTGAATCAGGGCAATACCATGCCCAGGAAGGATTCTGTCCATCCATGTCTCATCAGTGAATCAAAAAAGGCCTCTGGGTGTCTATGGGCAGTTTCCATCTTCTCAAGTTTCTCCTCTGGTGGGCTCATGGTTGTTGACAAATATGTCTGGGTTCCTAAAATAAGGTTTAAAGAGAAAAACTTTTGAGGTGTGTGTGGCTGGCTTCAAGGGACAGTAATTTCTAGGCAATTCATCAAGTTCTCCCATTTTTAAAAAATGCTATTGTCAATTCAAAGAAATGATGGCTAGTTTCTTAGAAAAGCACTTGCCAAAACAACCAATGAATCACTATTGAATTTTGTCTTAATAATGTCCCCCAGAATTTTTTGAAAGCCTTTATTAGCACTAATTGTTATCCTGTCAATTCTTTGGGATTTTCTATATATAGGATCATGTCATCTGGGAATAGAGATAGTTTTACTTCTTCCTTTGAAATTTGGATGGCTTTTATTTCTTTTTCTTTTCCAATTTCTCTTGCTAGAACTTCCTGTACCATGTTGAACAGTACTGGTGAAAGCAGATATGGTTGTCTTTTACCCAAAATTAGGGGGAAACTTTCAGTCTTTCAGCATTCACATCAGTTAATATTGCTTGATTTTCTTATGTTGAACCATCAATATATTTCTGGGAAAAATCCTCTTTGGTCATGGTGAATGATCCTATTGATATCCTGGTAAATTCAGTTTGCCAGTATTTTGTTGAGTTTTGCATTTTTTTGTTCATAAGGGTAATTTGTCTCAAATTTTCTTTTCCTGTTCTGTCTTTACCTGACTTTGGTAACAGGTAAAACTAGCCTTATAGAATAAGTTACAGATTGCTTTCTCCTCTTCTTATTTTTTGGAAGAATTTGAGAAGAGTTGGTAATTCTTCTTTGAATATTTAGTAGAATTAATCAATGAAGCCATCTTGTCTTGGGCATTTGTTTTTACTATTGAGTCAATCTCTTTACTTCTTACAGGTCTCTTGAGATTTTCTATTCTTCTTGAGTCACTTTGAGGTATTTGTGTGTTTCTAGAAATATGACCATTTCACCTAGATTATCTAATTTGTTGGCATACAATTGTTCATAATATTACTTTAAAATCCTCTTTATTTCTGTAAGATCAATAGTAATGTCCTCAATTTGAATTTTGCTTTTCGTTATTTGCATCAGAGTTTAAGACCAAGCTTATTTTCCAGAATATACCTCCTGACCAAGTTACAGTGGTTTCTAATAACTCATCTCTTTATATTCTTCTCAATTGTAGTTTTAAAATACTCCCATTATGTATACAATTATGCTTCTTCAAGTTTCATAATCTATTAACTTCTTTCATTTATTCACTCATTTGACACAAATTGCCGAGTGTCTACCATAGATGAGGCATTACAGGAAATATTGGGGATGTATTGATTAGCAAATCAGTAATGGTGGTGACAAAATCTGTTTTTCTTTTTCTAGATCAAGCTTCCAGATTTAGTCCTTACATGTCACTACCTGCTCCCTCCCCTCTCCTGACAATCTTGAAACCAATCTTGCAGCTTTAGGATTGCAGAGAAAAACAACTTTGACTGAAGGGGAGAAAAGGGAAAAAGACAACTTCAGATCCTCGCTACTCTAAATATCAAATTTGCCCTGACATCTCCCTTTTCTCTTCCTCTCACTGCTGATATCCAGGAGTCTGAGAGGTTCCTAACTGGGTAGTTCCTTATATTCCTCCCCTCTCCTAGTCCTTACAGACACCAGGTGGCCTAATTACTGCAAAGGAAAACATTCCAAATGAAGTGGTGCTAATCTCAACAACAGAAAACCCCTCACCCCTTTCTGTGGAACTGAACCTCCCTAAGTGCAACCTCAATAAATACTTCATCCATCCCAGTGATCAACCTCCCTTACTATACCTCAGGGCTTTTTGCTCCAAATTTTTAATAGCTTGCTGTCTGTTTCAGTGAAGTTGAGTTCTACTCTCTCTCCCCTGCTGTAGCAGCCCCTGGAAAAAAGTCATCCTTGGCTGTTTAATATTATCTGGTGCAGTTTTTGTCTTTGACAGTCCCTAATTGTTTGATTAATCAATCACACCAATAAACACTTCACATTGTGAAAAGATTTGTGAAGAATATTAAACCATACTATAAAAAGAGTAGAAGCAACTAAGGATACTAATTTAGGATTCAGGGATTAGGGGATGCCTTTCTGGGGTAATGAGCAGAGGTACAAGTGGTAGAAGGAAATCTAGAAATTTGTTTCATCTTTTGGTAACTAAAATGATAGAATTTGATTCACAAATGTGTAGATGGAGAGAGGTGGAAGGTATTATAAATCTTTTAGACACTGTTGGAATGTTTTCTCTAATATAGTTTCACAAAAACACCTCTATTAGTCTATATATGGAATTATGTGTATAAGTGTTTGATGCTTAGGTGCAGATACTTCCTTACCTGACAGAATCATAGGAATATTGGCTCCTTTTACCTCTGTGGCACTCAATGCTAACTGTCCTCTCCCCTCACCCACACCCCTATGTCTCAGGAGAGAGCTCTTAAGATCCTGTGAGGAGTGGTGTGGTTTTGTTTCCTGTAAGGCAAAAATCTCTGTATTATTCTCAAACCAGGGTCAGGTAGAAATGCCACCTCTGCAGGCCCAAAATATTTAGAAGAAAGCTGGGGTTTCAAGTAATTTTATAACATTAATGCATATGCCTTTTTCTATGGTCTCAGGATCTCATTCATTCCAAAATAAGGCCATTCCTTTGGCAAGTCCTACTTGCTAGGTTGAGGATTCTTCCTTCACTGGGGTTTTACTCCCTTCTCATTTAAGCTCTGAGCCTGATCTTCAGGTTGTCTACTGTCTGGCTCCAGGAGATGAGAGTCTCATTATATACTGCCATGGGGCCCTCTGGCTTTTACACTCATCATTAAATTAGTGATTAACCACACTTGGTCTTTTATTGCCTTTATTTTCAATGCATTGATAGTAGCCAGCAAGAGCCATCCCATTGTCCTTAAATAAAGACCACTTCCCTGACCTTCTGAGATGCCTGAAATATTGCACCCTGCTGTCTATCCTCTTCCAGTACTCCAGGGGTGATGGTTTCTTACAATTGCACTACTACTGGGCCAGGGACCCTCAGTTCTGGACCTACCACTAGTGAGAAGGTCCTCATTCCCAGCCAGTAGCAGGACTCAGGTCCAAAATCACATTTTAGAGTCTTTTTCATAAAATGAAAACTTTGTAGGTCATATTCCTTGAGACTCTCATTCTCTGAGGCATGGCTGTAGGGGGTTATTGGGGAAGGATTTCAGGAAGTGAGGAAACCATATTGGGCAAAAAGTTCAACTGCAGACCACTTGTGACAGTGGACTCAGTTTATCCCACAAGAAGTGTGATGATTAAATTTCATGTATCAACTTGACTAGTTTATGGTGTCCATTTATTTGGCTAAGAAAGCACTGGCCTGATTGGCTCTGGGAGGTTATTTTGTGGATTTAAATCATTAGTCAGTTTATTGCATCTATAGCTGATTTCATCTACAATCAACAAAACAGAATGACTTTAAGAATGAGAGAAATCTCATCCAATCAGTTGAAGGCCTTAAAAGGAGAAGTGATTTCAACAGCAAGGGAGAAGAATTTCTATGTCTACTTCAGCCCACCAGATTCTCCTGGGGGATTCAACATCACCTTCACCAGAGTTTTCTCTTCTTGGTTCTTTTTCTCTGGAGAACACTGACTAATACAGGGAGATCTGGAACTGGAACTGGCATGGACCTTCAAAGATGACCTGAATTGAGAAAAAGGGATGTGCTTTCTACCTTTGCATCACATGGTTACTAGATGTATGCTGTCCTCACAGAGTGGGTGTAATTTTGGATCCCCTTTACCCAAAATACCTAGTGGTCTCCAAGAGTCATCCCAATTCCTAGAATGGTTCCCTTTCACCTCCCCAAGGCAATTACTGTGGAGGGAATCAACTGTGAGCTGAGACTTCCAGAATCTGGTGGAATGAGTTCATTGATCAAGAATCCACTACAGATAGCTTGCCCAGGGGCAACTGGAACTGATAGCCCAAAACATGAGATTTTCAGAGCTAAAAATGGAACTGTCCAAATCAAACTGGGATGTTTGTTACCTTGGGAGCTCTGACCTTAACATACTATAAGGAGTTACAAATTCCCAAGTACAATTTTATTGCTAATGTTGAATATAAATCAGTAGAATTTGTATGACTAGTTAAGATGCTGGGCCACTGGGTGAATATTCAAAGGACTTAAATGTTCTAAAGGCTACTAGAATATTTTTGCTTTTCAGCATGTGAGTCATTGAACAGGAATATTAACATCTCTTAAGTCATGGTCACAATAACAACAAAAAAAGAGAATTAACTCAAATAAGACCACTGCAAAGAAAGTAAAGGATCATATCAAGTATCAAACATCATAGACAGCAGATCAACTAGTAAGAGCAGTAGAATTACCTGGGAAACTTAGCAAATATAAAGTCCCATTAGCAGAAATGCTGATTTGGTATGCCTGGGTGGTGGCAGGAGACCACTGGGAAGTGGCTTTTTTAACAGGGTCCCTAAGGGATTCTTATGCAAGTGACACCAGACCACACTATGGAAGACACGGCACTGTTTCTGTTATCCTCTTTTTCTTTTAATCCATTAAATATTACCAGTTATGTATTTAAATTTCTAGCCATCCTGATTACCTGGTAAATTACAGAAAACCCAGTTTAATTTGAGTTGCTCATAATAAGAAAAGAATATTTTTTAAAACTATGTCCCATGGGAACATATAATAATATAAAAATATATAAATCATATTATAATTTTATCAACTACTTTAATAATGTTATTTAATTATATTAAAAATAATATATGACATTTTACTATAATAAATTACAATATTTTAAATATAATATTACAAAATTTATTAGTCATTGTTTATCTGAATTTCAAATTTAACTAGGCATCCTCTATTTTACTTGCTGAATCTGGCAATCTTACTATCAAGGGAATTTTCAATCATATGGAAAAATAGAAAGAATAGCAGAATAAACCCATATGTCACCATCACCCTTTTTTGAGAATTATCAACATTTTGAACTAAACTTCAATTTAAGTGTTTTGCCTATCATGCTCCATACTGTGGGGGAAATAGAAAAAATTTTATTGTTAGTTAACTTATCACCACCTTTGGAGAATAATGTAAACATTCATGAAACAATTAGTGAAGAATTACATGCCAAAATCTGTGATGCTGACTGCATGTTCTATAGGAGTTCCCAGAAGGGAAAGTCAGTTTTGAATGGGGTGATCTTGGATAAGTTGAGGCAGGAGTGGAGACTGTATTAGGTCTGGTAAAATCTATATAACAAAAGAAGAGATGATTAGACTTTCCAGATAGAATAAATATCATAGCTAGATTTGATTCATTCTGGATCTATAAAAGTCTCTCCATTTGAAAGCACTCACCCCTTAGGTTTCACATTGCAATCCTCAGGGCTTAAAGCAGTGTCCCTCATCTGACCAGTACATCATGCATAGCTATAAATTGTATAATCAGGACAGGTGAGCTCTTGAACTAGTAAGTCTGATGGCTTTTCAACCTTCTTGGTGTGACTCATTAGTTAACCTCTAGAATATGCTGCTTATGGTACCATTGGAACATTAAAATATTTCCTTGATTGAAAGTAGTCATGAAATGAAATATGATTAATAAAAGAAAAGAAATTTCTATTCAGTTAGTCACCAATAAACCAATACTTATGAAAGGACATGGGTACTTGAATCTGTAAATGCATGTCAAATAATTAAGAAAAATAAAGGATTATGAATACCTCAATGCTTAAATTACATTGAACATTTAAAATGGTCTACTTTTCTGAGTGGCAGTAACACAAAATAAAGAGTATTAGGCATTCACTTTTTCATTCCTCTCAATTATAATTGCATTTTGAAGTACTAAGAATACAAACTTGGAAAAGTATCTCCTTGACTTATCATATGGATACAGATCAAGAAACATCAAATGAACAGTAGATCCCCAGATGTCCCACTTATGCTCCCTTAGTCACTTCTCCCCATTCCCAAGGATAGCAATTATCCTGATTTATATTGCATAGAATAGTTTTGTCTGGTTTTGTACTTTATATATATATAGTGTCATGCAGTTTACACCCAAGTAATGATAATTCTTAAATAACTCTTTTTATTGCTCATGTAATATACACTGAGCATTAAAATTGGGAAATACATATTAATTTTTAATTATTTTTTAGATTGTAAATATGTCTGCAATTTTTTTAGTATTGAAAATTATGTAAAATAAATTCTTTATTGAATGCTATTTACTTATATTAACTTACAATCTATGTCAAAACAGAACTCAGTGAAGGGTGAAAAAATGATCTTCATTCATTCTTTATTTAATATTTATTTTTTAAAAGATACTTAGATTACATAAATGTTACACAAAAAATAAAGGGATTTCCATATGCCCCACTCCCCACATTTCTCACACTCTCCAAGATCTATGCAAATTATTTGATCAAGATTATAAGCCATTTAGAAGTCCTGCATAAAGAGAAAATTTCCAATTACTTTGTGAGATTTCTATTAATCATTTCATTCTTAGCATTTTATTATTTTTATTATTTATACACTTTCTCAAAACTTAATTCTTAGACTTCTCCAGGTGCCTTACAATCTTTACCACATTTATAGTAAGAATAGAAGTATAAGGATAAAACACATGTAGTCTGTTTTCCAGCTGGTGTGCTTACTGGGAGCTGGTGACCATTTGGTGAATACTTGCGGCTGCCAGCTCTGCTCCTATAAGAACAGCAGTCATCTTTTAGAGCCATATTCTTGGACCTGCTCTCAAGAATGGGTTTGCATCCAAGACTAGAGGTGAAGAGCCACAGTTTTTGTTTACACTCATCCCATTATGAGCATAAGTCCAATTAAAAAACAGTCCACCAATCTCATAAACTCCAAGTAAGTAAAGTAATCTCTATCCCTGGCAAGATACCATGTGGATTAGTGGTTTAAATACCAGGCTTACTCAAAAATAACTGCCACTTATGTTTATAAACAATAAAATCTGAAAACTGTGCCCTGAACAAGATCCAACATTGCCCTGAGACAGACTTTTTTCTTTCTTTTTAAAGAGATTTTAAATTACATAAATGTTACAATAAAAAATAAGGGATTCCCCTACACTCCACCCCTTCCCTTACCCACACTTTCCTCCATTAACAAGATCTTTCATTAGTGTGGTATATTTGTTACAATTGATGAAAACATATTGAAGCATTGCTGTTAACCATGGTTTATAGTTTACATTAAGGTTTACACCTCACATCATATAATTTTATAGGTGTTGATAAAATATATAATGGCCTGTATCTGTCATTACAACATCATGCAAAACAATTCCAATGTCCAAGAAAATGTCCCATGTTAACACCTATTCTTCCTTCTCCCTCCCCTCAGAACTGATCACTGTCTTTGTATCAAAGTTACAACTTCTTCCTCTATTAGAATAATATTAGTCTACTTTGGTCCAAAGTTGCATTCCCCCCTTATGTGTGTTCATTCTTCAATTTTGAGGATTTTGGGATTCCCACTCTGCTTCTGATTCAGATGGGACTTAGATCTCATGGGCAGATGGATGGAACTGCCTTGCTTAAAGTCATAGATACCCTCTGTTTTGGGGGGATGGACATTGTCCATCATCATCCTTTAGTTATTCATCCTGGATGAGTCCAATGAACTGCAGAATAGGTGTTGGCTGCAACTCTGCTGAGATTCAGGGCTCAACTGGCACACAAACAGCCTGAATATTTAAGTCTCTTGAACAGATATTTAACAGGCATAGTGTTAATTATAGGTTCAAATAACAGTGGATGAAAAACCATATGTAGGAAAATCATAAATGAGTTTAACTCTGATAAGTTATCATATATTCCAAGGTAAGGCCCACCAATGGGGTGCTGATTTCCTGGGGTTGTTTCCCTGCCTATAGCTCTAGATGTCTCTAGAGCCTCAGGAGCACCCCTATTTGAGGCACTGTTTCCTGTGGCACTCAGTGAGATCCTCCTGAGATGTGCATAAGTGTAACCTCTGGAATGACCTTCTGACTCACTTTGAAATCTCTTGAGATAGACTTTTGAAACATAAAATAAAAAATTATTGTGTACTCAGACCAGGTCTTGGGATGCAACTTTTCCTTGTGATACAATCATTCTTCAGTATGAACACAAGCCCATTTATTTCCCATTCTCTTCATCTTTGCAAGCTTATCATCTTTTTCACTGGAACCCTTTTGGATGAATCAGATCATATGGGCAGAAAGGAGAAGTACTCTGTTTAGATGTAACATCCTAGGTAATACTTCACCCTTGGCTTTCTCTCCCTCTAGTTTTTCCTATTTCAGGAAGTGCTCCATTGAATTACATCCTTGCCTTTTTCTTTAACTCCCTGACATAAACAGCTAAAATTAGCTGACAAGGCCGGAAGAGTTGTAGATATCATGCATACCACACAGGACTTCCATACACCACCCCACCACCAAAACATACATTGTTGTGACACATTTTCTACAAGAGATAAAAAAACATCATCATGATATTACTACTATCTATAGTTCATAGGTTATATTTGGTGTATTTTCTCCACAAACTACCCTATTATTAACTTGATCCATTTTGACTTAACTTTTATATGAAGTGTAAGATATAGGTCCTCTTTCTTTCTTTTATCCATGTATCTCCAGTTCTCCCAGCACCATTTGTTGAATACACTGCTCTAACCTAGCTGGGTGGGTTTGACACACTTGTCAAAAATCACTTGACTAGATGTGAGGGTCTATTTCTGAAATCTCAGTTTGATTCCATTGGTCAATATGCCCATCTTCATGCCAGTGCCATGCTGTATTTAATACTGTGACAAAGTAAAATGTTTTAAAGTTAGGAAATGAGAGTCCTCCAACTTCATTCTTCAATTTAATATTTTTTACTATTCAAACCCATTAACCTTACAAATAATTTTGGTAATTGATTTTTCCATTTTTGCAGAAAAAGGCTGTTGGAGGTTTTATTGCAATTGTGTTGAATCTGTAAATCAGTCTGGGTAGAATTGACTTTTTTATCATTTTTAAATTTTATATTTTTAAGGATGTACCAGGGATTGAATGTAAGACCTCATAAATGGAAGGCAGGTGCTCATCCACTGAGGTATATCTGCTCCATAGAATTGACATCTTAATGATATTTAGTCTTCAAATATATGAACATGGAATGTCCTTCCATTCATTTAGGTCTTTTTTGGTTTCTTTTTAGAATGTTTTGTAGTTTTCTGAATATAGGTCCTTTATGTCCTTTTTAATTTTTTCCTAAATATTTTATTCTTTTAGTTGCTATTGTAAATACATTTTTTCTGACTTCCTCCTCATATTGCTCAGAAGTGTAAAGAAAGCTACTGAATTTTCTGTATTAATCTTGTATCCCACCACTTTGCTGAAATCATCTATTAGTTCTCATGGGTTTGTTGTGGATTTTTTTGTGGAACTTCTAAGTATAGGATCATTTCATCAGTGAATAGTGTAAGTTTTACTTCTTCCTTTCCTATTTGGGTGTATTTATTTCTTTTTCTTGCTTATTTATTCTAGCTGGAGCATCTAGCACAATGTTGAATAACAGTTGTGACAGTGGGCATCCTTGTCTTGTTCCTGATCTCAACAGGAAAACTTTCAGTCTTTCACCATTGAATGAAATGTTAGTTGTGGGTTTTCATATATGCACTTTACCATGTTGAGAAAGTTTCCTTCTAATGCTATATTTCAGATGGTTTTTTATCATGAAAGTATGTTGTATTTCATCAAATGCTTTTTCTACAGCAATTGAGATGATCGTGTGATTTTTCTTCTTCAATTGATTAATGTTGTTTATAAGACTAATGGTTTTCTTATATTAAAACAACCTTAGATTCCAGGGATAAAACCCACTTGATTGTGGTGTATTGTTCTCTTAATATGCTTTTGGATTCAGTTAGCAAGTATTTTGTTGCAGATTTTTGCACTATATTCATTAGGGAAATTGGTTTGTAATTTTATTTTTTCATAGTATCTTTATCTGGTTTTGATATTAAGGTGATTTGGCCTCATAGAATGAATTTGGTAGTGTTTCTTCCTGTTCAATTTTTTGGAAGAGTTTGAGCAAGATTGATATTAGATCTTCTTTGAATGATGGGTGAGAATTCACCTGTGAAACCATCTGTTCCTGGGCTTTTCATTTTGAGAAGGTTTCTGATGACTGTTTCAGTCTCTGTTTATGATTAGTTTGTTGAGGTCTTCTATCTCTTCTAGGGTCAGTTAGATTGTTTGTGTGTATATAGGAATTTTTCCTTTTTTAAAAATTATTTTATGTATCTCTACTCAATTGTTAGCAAGTTCTAGTTTTTGTTACAAAGAAACCATTGTGACTTATCTCCATATTCTTTGAGTTTTTCCTTCTATGTTGTCTAGTTTGTTGATGTGCAGTTGTTCATAGTATCCTCTTATGATCTCTTTTATTTTCCCAGGGTCGGTGGTAATGCCCCTTCTCATTTCTGATTTTATTTTCATCTTCTATATTTTTTCTTTGTTATTCTAGCTGTTTGTCAATTTTGTTGGTCTTTTTAAAGAACCATTTTTTAATTTTTTTCTCAATTCCATTTATTTCTACTCTAATCTTTACTGTTTAGTTTACTTTTCTTTTTCAAGTTCTTCCAGGTGTGCAGTTAGGTCCTTGATTTTAGCTATTTCTTCTTTTTGAATGTAAGCATTGAGGGTGATAAATCTCTTCCTCAGCACTGCTTTTGTTGTATCCCATATGTTTTTAAAAATATATAAACAAATCAGTTTTATTGATACATATTAATAAAGCATAAATCCACTAAAGTGTACAGTCAATAGTAATAGGTGTAATCACATATTTGTGCATTCATTCCTTCAGTCACCCTTGGAGCACTTTCATTATTCCAATAATAATAAAAAACAAACTCATCATCTCTCAATCTCTCCGTGGTTCCCCTGCCTTACGTAGCTGTTGTTCTTTTTCCATCTCTCAAATATATTTGTATTTATATTTTGTAAAAGCCTTCTTATATATGTGATTTCACCCATATTCGTGTTTTACATGAGGCTTTACTAACATATACAGTACTATGTTAAAGTTTTTAGCCTTCTTTCTTTTAAAATATAGGACCTTAGACTTTCCCTTTCAACCAGTCATACCTGTAAAATAGCACTGCTGGTTTTGATATGTCGTGTTCTCATTTTCATTCATTTTGAGATATTTACTAATATCTCTGGCAATTTTTTCTTTGACTCACTGATATTTAACGGTGAGTTGTTTAATTTCCATATATTTGTGAATTTTCCTTTTTCCACCTGTTATTGATTTCAAGCTTCATTCCATTACGATCAGAAAAGGTGCTTTGTATAATTTCAATCTCTTCAAATTAATTTAGGCCTGTCTTTAGACCCAGTATATGGTCTATCAAGGAGAAGGATCCATGAGCACTTGAGAAGGATGTATATCCTGCTGTTTTGGGATGTAATGTTCTACAAATATCTGTTAGATCTAGTTCATTTATCATTTTGTTCATGCTTTCTGTTTCCTTATTTATCCTCTGTCCAGATAATGTGTCAATGCTGAGAGTTGTATATTGAAGTCTCCAACTATTATTTTAGAGATATCTATTTCTTCTTTCAGTTTTACCAGTGTGTGCCTCATGTATTTCGGGGCACCCTGGTTAGAGGCATATACATTGATAATTGTCATTTCTTCCTGGAGAATTGCCCCTTTAATTAATACATAATAGCTTTCATCTCTTATAACTGTTTTGCCTTTAAAATCTATTTTGTCTGATATTAGTATTGCTACTCCAGGTCATTTTGTTTACTCTTTGCATGGAATATCTTTTTCCAGCCTTTCACATTCAGCCTGATTTTGTCCTTGCATCTAAGTTGGGTCTCTTGTAGACAGCATATAAATGGTTCATATTTTTAATCCATTCTGTCAGTCTAAGTCTTTTTTGTTGTTGCTGTTTCTTGTGTTTTTTTTTTCTCTGAATGTTCATAACCGTTATTAGATATACATTTCAACTAAATTCCACAAGAAAACTTTAAGTCCACACACAGCTTACAAATGCCTGTCAAATTCCAGATGATCAGGTTAGCAGAAAGAATGGGATACTGAGGAAGGAGATCAGAGGAATGGAATCTCTTAGGGATGGGCAGCCAAACATGCATTCTTTAGGGAGATATGACATCCTTATGTGATAATTTCAAGAGGAGAAAATGAAAACTGTCATTTTTTAAAAAGCACCTAAAAGTTAGTGACAGAAGACTGTCCATTCCAGGAGAGGACTGTGTAGGACTTAAGGCAAAGTTGGCAGCCCCATCAAGCAGAAAGTTAGGTTACAAAACACTGATTGTCCCATAAATCTAGTAGAAATTAGGTGGAAATCACTAAAGGAAAAGTAATAGGGAGTATAAGAGAAAAACCTGGAAACTGAAGAGAAAATAAAAGAATAACAAGTAAACTAAGAACAATGCAGTAAAAAAGCCTAGAGTGTATATTTATATTAAAGGAAACATCTCTTTAAGCCTATGTCTTTTGATTGGGCAATTCAATCCATTAACATTCAATGTTATTACTGTAAAGGCATTGCATATTTCATTTATTTTATCCTTTGTCTTTCCATTGTAATATATTAATATTCTCTGTCTTTTTTACCTTTAACTTACCCTTACTAATAATCTTTATTTCTATACTCTTTTACAAGTCTCTTGCCCCTGTTTTTTGCTTTCAGGCTGCTACAGTCCCTTTAGTATCTCTTGTAAATCTGGTCTTTTGGTAACATACTCTCTCAGTTTTTGTGTGTGAAGACTTTAAACTCATTCTGATTTTTGAAGGACAGTTTTTCCAGATAAAGAAATCTTGGCTGGCAGTTTTTCTCTTTCAGTACCTTAAATATATCATACCGTTTTCTTTTCACCTCCATGGTTTCTGATGAGAGATCAACACTTCGTTTTATTGAGCTGTGTTTATACGTGATGCATTGCCTTTCTCTTTTTGCTTTCAGAATCCTCTCCTTATATCTGGCATTTGACATTTTGAATAATAGGTGTCTCTGAGTATGTCTATTCAGATTTATTCTTTTTGGGGTGCATTTTCCTTCTTGGATATTATTTATGTCTTTCATAAGTGTTGTGAAATTTCCAGTTTTTATTACTCAAATATACTTTCTGCCACTTTCCCTTCTCTCTTCTCCTTCTGGGACACCTATAACATGTTGTTTGTGCATTTTGCACTGTCATTCTATTCCCTGGGAACCTGTTCAATTTTTTCCATTCTTTTCTTTTTCTGTTTTCTTGTCTTTCCAGGTTTAGATGCTCTGTCTTACAATTCACTAATTCTGACCTCAGCCTATTTGTATCTGCTCTTATATGTCTCATGTATTTTTAATCTCATCAATTGTATCTTTCATTCCCGTATAGCTGTTACTTTTCTTTGCAGGCTTTCAACATGCTTCTTATGCTCACCAGTGTCTTTGGAATAACTTTTATCTGTTTTTTTAGTACTTTCCTTCAACTCCCTGAACTGATTGAGATTTGTGTGACCATCATTGATTAGTTGTCTTAAATACTTAAATTAGCTTCTCATCAGGATTTTTTTTATTTGTTCCTTTGGCTTGGCTATATCTTCCTGATTCTTCATATAACTAGTAAATTTTTTCTGCTCTCTAGGCATCTGATTATATTGGTGAAATTACTCTGATGGTCAATCTCTCTTTTGCTTAGTGGTTTTGTTTCATGGATCCTCTGATTATTTTTGGTTCAACTTATTCTAAATCTTTAAAATTGACAAGCTTAAGTTATCAAAACAAGGACAGGGATCCACTAATGGGATGTACACCAGATTCAAGGGGTCTGGGAATCCAAATAGCTTTTTTATTTCCAAATCTTGAAGATTTCAGGATGGTGATGTCCACTCTGCTTCTAATGAGAGGGGGCTTATATTCCACTGGGCAGATGGATAGTGCTATCTTGCTTACTGTTGCAGACAATCTCTGTTCCTTGGGATGGGTATTGTCCATTAACATCACCTTGTTAGCTGTCTTGGGTGAGTACAATGAATTGGAGGGTAGGAATTGCAACACTGCAGAAATTCAGGACTCCACTGGCTTATGGACAGATGAAAGATTTAAGTCTCTGGGGCATATATTTATCAAGTATAGTGCTAATTATGGGTTCAAATGAAAGGGGCAAAAGAGCCATGTGTAGAGAACCTATAAATGAGTCTAACTCCATTACACTGAGAAGCATAAAATCCAAAGTAAAGCACCCTGACAGGATGCTGAATTCCTGAGCTGTCTACACTGCTTATAGTTTCTGGATGTCTCTAGAGCCCTCAGGAGCCCTGATATTTAAGAACATGTTTACTGTGGCAGTCAATGAGTTATTATTCTACTATAGACTTATTCCACCTATGGAAGAACTCATCATTGATGTAAAAGCAGTGGCTACCAGAGGTTCTGAGGGATAGGAGAGGGAAGAATAAGTGTAATATGGGGACATTTTTGGGAAATTGGATTTATTCTGCATGACATTGCAGTGACAGATACAAGCCATTGTATATTTTGTCATAACTTACAAAATTGTGGGACACAGAGTGTAAACTATAAGTTAAACTGTAGTCCATGGTCAATGTGGGTTCATCAATTGTAACAACTGTATCACACTCATGAAGAATGTTGTTAATGTGGGAAAGACTGGGAGGGGGATGTAGTGGGGCATATAGGAATAAATTATATTTTTATGTAATATTTATGTTATCTAAAGCAGCTTTAAAAATAAAAAAAATAAATTTAAAAAGCTATTTTACTTCTTGCAGTTTCATTCCTGGCAGCAGATGGCGCTCATCAGAGACTCTTTCCATGGAAAGCAATGCTAAGTACAAAATCACATCAAAATCAGTTATAGGCATGAAGTTTGTCTTGGTGCAAAGTTCCTCTATGGCTGTAACCCTGTGAAACTTATACAACAAGTTATCTGTTCCCAATATAAAAAGGAGGAAAAGATATAGGATAAACATTTGCATTATCATAAGGAAAAAAATTGAAGGGAACAGGATCACTGGTCCCAAAGATTCAAAAATTTGTAGTGCACACTCCATTAGATTTTTTTTTTTTTTATTATGGGTAAAAATCAAAATTCTCACAATACATACAAACATTTGCAAAATGATATATAAATATATATGCATAT